>JAHDVE020011445.1:0-222329 GCA_022606495.2 Halesus radiatus | reverse complement strand
GAGAACGAGCTTTTACCTACGTCATTGAGATAGTGGCCAAGTTCCCCAACAAGCACGACTTTGACCTGATCTGCCGGGTGCATCAGGTGGTAGAGGACGGGTATGAGTTCTTTGCCAAGAAGCAACTGGTACTGCAGGGAATTTGATAATGCATGAGCAATGATGTCAGTGGACGACACGCTGAAGTGCTCCTTCCGGATCCTGAAGCCGGCTGACAAGCGCCTGGCGTACGTGCAGACCAACACCAATCCGACCCGTCACGCCGCCCAGGGGCGTCACCAAGACAAAGCAGATTTTGAGGGCCCTCTGGATAAATCCCACCGGCCACCATCCTCCCCCGCCGCTCCACCCTTTTAAGAGTATTCTGTGTTATCAATCCTAAAAAATATGGATAATAATTCTTTGTCTTAGCTTAAATACATTCTTGAATATAATGGAAACAATCACTTTATCATTTGTATTAGCGTCTTGCAATATATCGTAAGGAATAAATACAGTTAGCTTCTTTTTTTTCAATTTAACATTAAATTTAGTTTTGATAATTTAACTTCATCTCTTTATATGGTCTATAAATAATGTGTAATGATAGCCTGTCCAAAAAGAGAAAAAATAAAAAAATAAAAATTCGTAGAATAGACGTAATATAAGAATAATATAAGAATAGGAAGTAATATTTGTACAGCGCCCTGAGGTGATTTCTCACAAAAGCGGCGCTATAAAAATCATCCGATTATTATTATTATTATTAATTTGAGGTTATGCACAGACATGTGGGTGTGAACGATTATCTATTAGGCTTGGTATATCCGGTTTTGAGTACCAAGTAAATCAAAAAATTACCTGATAAAGTTCATAGATCAAAGTCATTTTCTTATTTTTAGCAAACGGATAGTATACGCTAGGACTATTTAATTGATCGACCAAAATTAGAATCGGCAACTGACCATTATGTTTGAAGTGCTGAATATTCAAAGCGAATAAGAAAAATTGGAGGTTTCTTTTGTTAGTGTAGATAAGTTCTAATGTAAACAATAACATACATTAGTTTGTTACAATAAGTTAGTTACTTTGTATCTCAATATTCTCGTACAAAGTTTGACCACAAACCATGAAGAGTTTTACTAGAACCACGAAACCCCAATTTTCATGCTCAGATAAACTTAATTATAAATAAAATTCCTAGTAATAATATTATTCAGAGATAACATAAAATTTGAAACAATTTCCAATTTAGATTACAAAAATTATGCACGAATTAAAAAAAAAATATGTATATATATTGCGTAATATTATTGCATACAATGGGAATTTGTACCCGCTAAGCTACTCTAAGTAGCTTGTCAGCTGGAGTTTAGTTCAACAATATTATATAATACGACAATCAATAAAAAAATGATCATACAAATAAGTACCACAATAGAAGAAGAATACAGTTACTTGCATGTTATGATCAATTTATACAAGTTGAAAAAAATATGAAAATAGAATTACAGTTTTGTTATAGTGATAAAAGACTCCAATTGAATAAAATCAATTAAGTGATATGGTAAAAATATCAATATATTAACCAGTATTACACAAATTGAGAAATACAAAAACAGAAGTACAGTTTTGTTACAGTAAGGATAGACTTAATATAATAGTAGCACTTATATAATTTTAATGATACCTGCAGATATCAAGGAGATATGAAATCGGGGAGAACATCATATTTGTTCAATGGACAATGAAAGAAAGAGTAAAATAGCACCAATACAACAGATATAATAATAATAATAATATTTATTTGAAACACACATTATTTTACAGAAATATTTAAGAAGGCTTTGACTGTCCAACTAGGAACAAATCCCGTTTTAGGACAGTCAAATTGATAAGTTTAGTTCATATTAATGTACATATACATGAGAGAATATAAAAGAATCCATAATGTAAATTTAAGAAGAAAAAAAAAAAATTCTGTTTTTTTTTTTTTAAGTATGTTGCATTTTTTTTTAATTTAATGTACTGTATTGTAGAGTAATAATGAATTTCATATGTGATATAAGAGTTTAAAGAATAAAGTATAACAGTTTAAAGTATGATATGCATTTTATAAATTAGTGTAGATTAATAATGAATTACAATTGAGATGTACAAGTTTAAAATCTAAAGTATAAAAGTATAAAAAATAAAAGATTAAAGTATGATAAGCATTTTTTTTTAAATTTAGTGTTGAGTAAAAATGAATTACCTATGAGTTGTAACAGTTAAAAGTATAAAGTATAAAAGTTTAAAGTGTACAAGATTAAAGTATGATAAGCATTTTTTTTTAAATTTAGTGTATAGTAGTAATGAATTACATATGAAGGTTTTATTAAAATTGTACATATCTATTAATGAGCATATGTTCGCTGTGTGTAAATTCCATAAATTAAAAATAATTTAAAATAGGTTTGCCAAATAACATATAAAACGAGAAATAAATAAAATTGTATTCAATTAAACATAGTATGCATCAAAGCAAATGAATATAAGAACACATATATTTATTTTTATAAACAATAATTATTAGCCTGAAACACTCATCCAAATTGAAAAAACCTTCCGAGCAAAGATAAATGTCGCCGGCAGGACTCGAACCCACACCCTTCTAATATCCGCTGAAATATAATAAAAAACCGTAATTATTGAATGAAACACTAGTATATATTGATTAACTTGGCGGGTTTGCGATAAGCCGACGTAGCTCAATGGTAAAGCATCTGACCGGATATTAGAAGGGTTTGGGTTCGAGTCCTGCCGGCGACATTTACCTTTGCTCGGAAGGTTTTTTCAATTTGGATGAGTGTTTCAGGCTAATAATTATTGTTTATAAAAATAATTGTTACCCTTTGCGCTATGCACAAAAATCTTGTCTTAAGTTTTTAAGAACTTTAGTTTATCAATTAATAAATATTTGAAAAGTCAAAGCAATTTTTACCAATAAAAAAATGGAGACATAATTTGTCTCGACGCCATCTATTTGAGGGATTTAGCCGTTACAAGCCTTCCTCATACTAATAAAGTTGGTTGTTTACAGGTGAAATATAATAAAAAAACCGTAATTATTGAATGAAAGACTAGTATATATTGATTAACTTAGCGGGTTTGCGATAAGCCGACGTAGCTCAATGGTAGAGCATCTGACCGGATATTAGAAGGATGCAGGTTCGAGTCCTGCCGGCGACATTTATCTATTCTCGGAAGGTTTTTTCAATTTGGATGAGTGTTTCAGGCTAATAATTGTTGCCCTTTGCGCTATGCACAAAAATCTTGTCTTAAAAAAAACTTTAGTTTATCAATTAATAAATGTTTTTGTGTTCGTTTTTTTGTGTAATGTTTCGGAAAAAAGGTCGCAGGAGACGCGGCTTAATAAACACGCACACTTTAAATTATGAACTTATAATATGTTGTGTGTGCTAAGCTTACAAGAATAAATGATTTTAATAGTCCTCCTTACCAGTGGTTATTGTGCTGATGCGCACTACGTTTTATTTAAGAACTGAATATTTTATGATACCTCGAAAATATCACTGTTTTTAATATTTAATCAAAATAAATAAATATATATATATCACTTTACTAACTAAAGTATATAATACTATTTCTTAACATATTCGTAATAAAGGATTTTTTTTGTAGCCCGAAATAATTGCTGTTGCGGCGATTATTCAATTTCCCGATATTAACAGGAAATGCGGATGCGATTGCGAAATAAAGGAGTGTGATTTGGATAGAAAAAAGGACTCACCGAATTGTCACTGATCACTCTCCCATGGCGGCTTACGTCTTGGTCGTCTGGGGCTTGTCGGATTCGAACCCGACAGCGCGTTTACGTCTCCTCGGTGGTCCCGGCGGCGGCTTTGTTTAGGAATATTCCGGTGCGGCACTTCAGAAGTTGTCGCGACGATGAATCAATTTGGAATTAATTGCGGTTCGGCACTTCAGGAGTTGTCGCGGCAGTGATTCGTTTTGGGATTAACGCTGGATTTGGATCAACCCGGGAAGCAAGGACTGGAGTGGGGAGGAAGGGAATGAATGGGCGGGACTTCACAATCGCATATTATTGACGGTAGATATTAAGAAACCCGCGTGAACAATTGCAATATAAATACACACATCTGTTTTGAATCACTTTAATTTAATATAATGGTTTTGCAAGCACCCTTCTTTCGTCAGGACAATATTAAAACTAACATAAGATATAAAATAAGAATAGACATACATGAATACTTAGGTGTTGGAGTGGGAGGTGAGCAAATGGTAAGGGGTAATTAAGATTATATAAGGTGATTATGTCAACAAGGTAGCACACTGATCCAACGCTTGAATACTGAGTGAAATTTTTAACACAATCAAAAAAACTACGTGCTATTCAATACTATTTCTAACACAATTAAATTAAATAAAACTACGTGAAAGTGAATACCGATACGAAACTAACTAGAAATAAATTAATTGTATAATAAGCTCCAAAAGTCGGCACAAATCCGTTCTCATGTTCCGAGTACAGTTAAGAAATTCTAGTTCAGGACCATGTCCTGAAAAATTCGGAAAAGATCCATTCTCCTGTCCACAGTGGACTATACATATGTTGTGGCACAACTATGATCAGTAACTAGAATATAAAACATTCTGAACACGAAAATGACTTTCTTTCTAATTGAGTAGCTCTTTGACCAAGAGAACGGTTTCATTCCGAATTTAACAGCACTTGCAGGGCTACAACTAGAATTTTTGTACTGCAGTCAGAATACGAGAATGATTATACAGAATTAACCCCTTCAGCTTTCACCGAATTTCGAACATGAGAATTGTTTCTTCCTAGTGTGGGTTCTAACATGAACAACCATACTGCTTTTCCGATTGCAAATAAACTTGCATTTCGAGCACGATAATGGTTTCTCTCCAGTGTGGGTTCTAATGTGACGAATCATTTGGCTTTTCGTAGTGCACTTGTAAGCACATTCTGTGCACGAGAATGGTTTCTCTCCAGTGTGGGTTCTAATGTGATGAATGATTTGGCTTTTCGTAGTGAACTTGTACGCACATTCTGTGCACGAGAATGGTTTCTCTCCAGTGTGGGTTCTAATATGAACAATCATTTGGCTTTTCGTAGTGCACTTGTACGCACATTCTGTGCACGAGAATGATTTCTCTCCAGTGTGGGTTCTAATGTGACGAATCAGTAGGCTTTTCGTAGTGCACTTGTACGCACATTCTGTGCACGAGAATGGTTTCTCTCCAGTGTGGGTTCTAATGTGATGAATCATTTGTCTTTTCATAGTGCACTTGTACGCACATTCTGTGCACGAGAATGGTTTCTCTCCAGTGTGGGTTCTAATGTGATAAATCATTTGGCTTTTCGTAGTGCACTTGTACGCACATTCTGTGCACGAGAATGGTTTCTCTCCAGTGTGGGTTCTAATATGAACAATCATTTGGCTTTTACGACGGCACTTGTGCGAGCATTCCGAACATGAAAATGGTTTCTCACCAGTGTGGGTTCTTATATGATGAACCATACTGCTTTTCCGTTTGCACATATACTTGCATTTAGAGCAGGATAATAGTTTCTCTCGAGTGTGGGTTCTAATATGACGAACCATACTGCTTTTCCGATTGCACATATGCTTGCATTTAGAGCAGGATAATAGTTTCTCTCGAGTGTGGGTTCTAATATGAACAACCATACTGCTTTTAAGACCGCAACTGTACGCACATTCGGAACATGAGAATAGTTTCTCTCCAGTGTGGGTTCTAATATGAATAACCAAACCATCTTTTCGACAGCTTTTGTAAGCGCACTTTGGGCATGAGAATGGTTTCTCTCCAGTGTGGGTTCTAATATGACGAACCATATCACGGTTATGACTGCACCTGTAGCTACAAGTAGGGCAGGAAACCGATTTATTCCGTGTTTTGACTGATTGTTTGGCTTTCTTGTTTCTAGTGCCAATAATACATGATTTCAAACAAACGAATTCTGAAAAACAAGTTTTCAATTATGAATGTAATGGGTGGTATTGTACAGAAAAAAATAATTTCAAAGCGAAATGTCCCCTTGAAGGGGATCATCTCAGTTTTACAGAAATGTGCGATGACACGATAATAAACAAAATATATATATATTTTTTTTTTATATGAATACCGCACAAGAGTCTCAACTGCCCCCAACCGTCTGGAGCCAGTGAGACTATGGCATTCTCAATTGGGGAATGTTGTGATGCTGAAGGTATTGGGGAAGGGAAGGAGAAAGGGAAGAGGAAGGTGGGGAAATACCTGGCTATTCAGATCTGGTCACCAAACACGGCTAAAAGCCATTTCAAGCAACGTTTCAATTCTGAATGATGGTCTTTCACCAGGGCGATACTGAGAGTATCTTCCACTCTGGAAGATACTCTCAGATTCTAAGCAATGTTGTTTCCAAAGGTAAATCCGTTACTTGAATTTGAGCACGAATGCAGTTTATGATAAAATTACCCCGCAGTTGGTAATTTCAGATCTTATGTTTTAGGGGGCACAGTTTACAGTTTCACACAAACGAAGTATTGAATTCGAATTCCGAATTAAGACAAAACATAAGCGTTAGGGCGTACAGTTTTCATCTAGGGGTAGATTAAATGGAAGACGTTGTAACCATCTAGGAAGCAGTCTGCAGAGGAAACCAACCTCCGATAGAAAAGGCCACTGGAAGAATAAGTAAATAGCTTGCCTGGACTTTGCTGGATCCTTTCCAGATGAACGAAACATTCCATTTTAATGTCAGGACAGTCGATATCTATTTCAGAGTATGCGTCAAATCCTTGCGCATGTTCCCCTGCCGCTAAAGTCCCCGGTTCACACTTGATCGAAGGAGCGTCTTCTGTCTCCTGTTTAAAAATCCCGTTCTGCAATATTGCATCGCAATGGGATGTTGGATAACCTTCTTCGGGGATTGTTTCCAGTTCATACTTCATAGCACTGAAATCCGAGGTGGTACGTTCCATTTTAGATAAACAGGTATCTGATTTTGATTCTGGAAAAAACAAATTGAACTTTTCATAACGCACCCCGCAACTACACTGCCGTGAACGTTATACTGCGTCAATGGACTTGGAAATTTTGCTTAGGTATTTAATATGGTTATAGGTATAATATGCAAAAATGAACGAAGATGTTTTTCAATTTGACAGGATGGAGTATAATGTTATCTAGTAAGAGAAGCTCCCTTTTCGGCGTTCTATGGCTCTCCAGTAACTTTATAACATACGAAAAAATGCTTTAAATAAAAATTGAACAATGTAGTGACGTTTTCGATGTAGTGACATTTTCGATGGGTGTTCTTTCAGAAGTATAGTGCAAAACACAGAACTCAGTTCATAACATCTGATTTTCATCTTATGGCAGTCTAGTTGCGGGTATCATAATGGCGTGATGAAATAAATGCTCTAATTTGACTTACCACAACGACCTTTGGGTGGAAATAAGTATGACAGATAGGTTCACTTATGTCATAGACAAATAACACCTCGGACAAAACAGACAGGTAATCGAAATACCTGGTTCCGAGTTATTTGTTATTAATTTAATTTCCATAATATTTCATTCACAACAAATTAATGTTTAATCAGACATTTTAAGATGTTTTTCATCCTCCTCCTCATTAGGGGATATTGTTCAGAGACGCACTAGGTTTTATTGAATAACTGATTCGTTTATGATTCCTCGTCCTTTTTAATATTTAATTAAAATAAAAGAAAAACAAATATATTTTACTTTCTTAATTTAACAACATAATACTATTTCTTAACACATTTGTAAAAAGCATTTACCCGGTGGCTTGCAATAGTTGTAAAATAAACGCACACATTTGTTTTGAACTACTTTAATTTAACCTTTTAGTACTGACGTAGTTAAGTCATAATAAAATGGTAACGTGACATATCTCAGACGGCTTCATAAATAATCGAAAAGGAATTTTTATATTTATTGACTTGCACATTATTTACTTGTATTATGATTCGTTTATTACTATTTTACTAAGGAAGTACAAAAAACAATAACATTTTATATGAGATCAATATTTATTTGATACAAATTATATAACCTATATTTCGCTCAACTAGACAAATATTTGTTATAATCTTAGCTATAATTATTTGGACACTTTTTGGATTTGTTTTTATTTTAAAAAAATCAGTATTAATTATAGTATAACTTAAGTAGTGATTGCTTTTGAAATCACGTAAATATTTTAGAATAAATCACTTGTTGTCTACACAGTCCACGCATACTGTTTTTGAACACCCAATACAAATAGGCTTGCGACATTCAAAACAATTGTACTTAGTACGTCTTTTGAGTCTTGATGGGCAGATTTTACAGGTTTTTCACGCAGCTTCTGTACTTTCAGGGAGAATTATTTCAGGTTCCGGGGGCTTATTTGGACCCAGTACGCGTGCGATTGTCAATCGCAGTTCTCTCGGCAATCGATCATTGTATACTCGACACGTTTCAGGTGCGGTAAAACTAAACTGTAAGCAAGGTTCTGAAGAAGCTGTGCTCTAGGAATATCAGGAACAGCAGTGCAGGTCTTGTACAGAGCATCGGCGTTGACTCCACTCAAATCCAAGACTCTGAAAAAAATTGCGAGACTCCAACGTCTGGTTCTACGACTCGATGAATAATTGGTGCATTTTTTATCTATTTCATCAACACCCCCTTTTGTTTTGTTATAATCTATTTATATTTCCAGATTTTTTGATAGTGAATCCAATATCTTTGTGTGGTGCATTGAAGATATCCATAATACTGCTTTTGACTTTTTAGGAACATAAGAAACCATAGTGACGTCCTTTGTAAAACCGTGTAACGACGATTCAGGCTGACGAGTTTTGGATGCTTGAAATTCGGGTGGGATGTGCTTCTTATTTTTTTATCAAAGTACCAAGATACGTCAGACCCCTACCGTTCAACTGCTCCATCAATTCTATGGAACTAAACCAATTGTCCGCTGTAATATTTCGATTCGTTTTTTCAAAATCCTTACACAATCTAATACAGACTGAGTTGGTATGGCGAGCTTTCTATCGACTTCGGCTAGTCCCGGCCCATCGGAGTCTTTTCCATGGTAAATACATGCATTATATACATAAAATGTTTCTGCGTCACACACAACTAAAATCTTCAGGCCCTACTTGGCCGGCTTCTTAGGCATATAAATAATAAATTTGTGTCTGTCTCTAAATGGACTAGCATCTCATCTAAACAAAAATAGGCTCCGGGAGTATATGCCTTCTTGCAATTGGTAATGAATAGTTGAAAAATGTCTGAAATTGCAGCCAACGGGTCCGTTTCAAGGCGTTGTGATCCAGTGTTACTGTCATCGAAACGAATATAGTTCAAGAGCGTGAAAAATCGGAATTGAGACATCACGCAACGAAAAATTCCACGTCCAGAACCATCAGTAGCAAGTGTTAGTGTTCTCGTGATTCGATTTGAAGACCGAGGTATAAAATAATGAACCCAGGAAAGCTTTCAATTCTTCACAATCGGTAGGTCTTAGTTCAATTTTATTTATGTTTTTGTACTCTGTGCGAACCTCTGATAATTTTTTATTAGTACAGGTAACAATCTTATCTACCCTAATAGTGTCAAATAACTGAAGCCATAAATATTCCGAATCGGTAAATGTTTTGGGCTGCTGCCGAGGAGTATTAACAATGTGGTGTCTTGCTGTACGACTCGATCTGGTAACAGGTTCTTCAGATGACCACTTGAAACTATTTTTTCCCGTAATAGTACTGATTACTAGATGAAACAGAAATAGGACTTAAAGTTGCAGATCCTGAAATTTGGGTAGCATCAAGATGAGATATGGTGATCGGTCTAATTTGTAACTGATTCTCATTTTCCTTATTTTGTTCTTTGCGAACGACTGATCTGCGAGATCTGGTAAGCCGTGATTTTGTTGAATGAACGATTCTTACGGCTGGCAGATCACTGCTGATCTGGGTTGATCACAGATACATGAAATTTATCATACGTCATATATTAGCGGTGGCTCGGTATAGCGAACTGGATCCATAAATCTGCTCTCCTTAATGTTCCGGATCGGCGATACGGCTCGATTGAATGACGGCTCGCGTCTCCCCTCACCATCCCCTTTCCACCGTTCCTTCGGCCCTCCTAAATCTTTTGAAATATTTCTTGCTTACAAAAGGGAATTCCAATATTATTGGGATTAAGAACGTTTTCCGCTCGGGCTACAAAATCATTGCTATCTGAATGCTGAAAACGTCCTCTTTTTGAAAACGAACTTAAAGACTTCGAAATAAGACCCATATTTGTTTACTTGCTGTCCGTGAGACACCCACGTTAGTACTTAAAGGTTAATACAACAATCGATTACACTTCCTTCCTCAGGACTATTAAAACTATTATAAGATACAAAATAAGAATAGACGTACATAAATATTTAGGTATTGTGGAGTGGGAGGCGACCAAAGGGTGTGGGTTAATTATGGGTTTTTCAGTCGGAACCGAGCGGTTCACTAGAAAAAAATCTAGAAAAGGACCATATGATACATTAACCTGTTTTTGCAATATACTAGAATTAATATTTACGGATTTTATAGGGTGGTAATGTCGAAAGGGTAGCACACCGCTCCAACGGCTGCTGAATACACGCTGGAGTATTGAGTGCTATTTTTAAGACGATTAAGAATTAACAGAATTAACTTATGATCCAAAATTCGATATAAATCCGTCCTCATTTTCCGAGTACAGTGATAAAATTCTAGTTCAGGACCACGTGCCGAATAAATCGGAAAACATCCATTCTCTTGTCCAGAGTGGACTATAAAAATGTTGTGGCAGACTTTGGAACTGTAACTAGAAAAAAACAGTCCGAACACGAAAGGGGTTTTTATCCGAATCAAATAGTACTCTGACCAAGAGAACGGTTCCCTTCTGAATTTCGTAACACATGTTCTACAATTAGAATGTTTGAACGCAGTCGGGACACGATAATGGTTCTCACCCTAAACGAGATATTGGCTTTCCTCCGAATTCGCATCATACGAATGCTCGACTTTATAATTTTTAATGACACTTGGAATAGGAGGGTGCTGTTTATATCAGAGATAAGATGAATCTACGGGATTCATTATCGTCATATTACCTCAACATATGTTCTAGATCATAGGATGGAGGGTACCTTTTAATTTATGTTTAGGTTCCTAATTACTTGTTTTTTTGTGGTTGTGGGTAGTCGTATATTTTTTTTAATATATTCGGTATTTGAACCTACTACCCACCGACTAGGCTACTGCAAGTCTAGCTTATCAGCAAATGCTGAAAATGATACTGGTTACCCATTAGATAAATGATTAATTCTGATATTATATACCAACAAAGAAGGGACGTTAAATATACATTAATAAATTTACGATTTTAGTACATTTAACGTTTGTAAAAGATGGCATTCTTAAAGCGTTAAGAAGGTTCGCATGTATTTTGAGGTTATGCACGCACATGTGGTTGTGAAAAATTATCTATCGCACTTGGTAAATCCGGTTTTGAATAAGAAGTAAATTTAAAAATGACCTAATACAGTGAATTAAACAAAATGATTTTGTTATGTTTAGTAAACGGGTAGTATACGCCAGCGCTGTTTAAATTATCGCATAAAATTAGAATTGCCAACTGACCATTATGCTTGAAGTGATAAATGTTCAGTGCGATGCAAATGCAATTGAAGCATAAAAATGTAAAGTTTTCTTTTGTTTCTGTAGACATGTTCCAAGTTAAACAAAAACATAAATTAGTTTCTGAAAGTAAATTAGATACCGAATAGATTTTGTACATGAATATACAAAGTTTGCCTGCACATCATGAAGAGTTACAAATTTTGCTAGAAGCACTAATTGTAATTCTCACTGAAACTCATCTCACAATAGAAATAGGAGAAGTTTAATTAAAACGCAGAGTAATAATGTTATTCAGACATAATGTTAAATTTGAAACAATTTCTAATGAAAATTACAAATATATGGAATTAAAAAATAATTAAAATTTATCCCATAATATTAATTAAATACAAATGATTTTTATACCGCTAAGCTACTGAAAGTAACTTTTCACCGGGAATTTATATTTCCTTCCATAGTATTATATTATACTACAATAAATAAAAAATCATCAAACAAAGTACCACAATAGTAGAACAATATATGATATTCAAATGAAACACTCAAACTTTGTTTAAACCACATTTATTTTATACACCTTTCTCAACCTTTTAAATTCATTTAATAATAAAATTAAATTTACAACGGAAATAGGCAATGCTGCTTTAAACTTTTTGGATTCAACTTTATCTATCATAAATAATAAAATTGATTTTAACATATACCGCAAACCCACCTATACCGACACAATAATTCATATGACCTCCAATCACCCTCTCTCACAAAAACATTCCGCCTTCCATTCCATGATAAAGGGTGTCCGGTGGCAGAATTAGGATTTAAAATTTAAATAAAAAATAAAGTGCAAAGGATATACATTTATTTCAATAACTATTACAAAGAAGTGAAGTGCGGATTTTATTTTAAAAAAAAAATTTCGTCTAAATGTAGACCGTCACTTCGGACACAGTCTTGGAATTTGGCCTCAGTATTTCTTGCCACTCGCTGGAGAAGCGACGTCGAGATGCCATTAACTTCGCGAACGATATTTTCTTTTGGGGCATAGATGGTTGCGGGGTCGGTTTCACAAAGTGACGGTTTGGTGTGCATTGTCAAGCAGTGGAATAATCGGTCCCTATTTTTTTTGAAAATCGTCGAGGGCAAGCCATTACTGTGAATCAGGTTTCTTATCGGCGCATGCTTAACGATTATTTTTTCCCAAAAATGAGAGAACATCCTCAAGATGGTTCCAGCAAGATGCTGCCACGCCTCACACTGTTTTCTATCGGAACTTTCAGTAATAAAACAAATAGCTGGATATAACGGATATGAACGAAATTAATAGACAATGTCTTAAATAAAAAAAAATAACAAAATTTCAAAAGATAAGTATTTATACAATAGAAATAATAATAATGATATTAAACAAAGGCTTCAAATTTTATATATTAATAATTTTCACTTCAATGCTCCAAAAGTCTCCTTTCTAATGCTAAACTGGCTTTTTATCAAAGAATAATCTTGAAAATTTTTTGAGGAACTCTATAGATAAAGACCATAAATTAACTCAATCCCGCAGGGTTGGGCAAGGAGGGGACTTGTCAAATCATGTTACTTTTATATTAAATAAATTTGTGTTACAGTATGCCCTTCATTACTGCAGTGTCATGTCCGTCCGTTCGCCATCCAAATACGCTACACTAAATTAAAACTACATTAAAACGTTACTAAAATATTTTGACCCCCCTAGAAAATTTTCTGCGGGCGCCCATGAATCGAGGACACTTAAGATGTCTTTTTTTCTGAATTCGCTACTCATATTATCTCAAACAATCATAATTTTGATAAAAATACAGATATCAATATTCTTCACATTAATAGTAAATGTAAACGCTTAGATAATTTGGAACTCTTGAAAATTAAGAAATCCCTCAATAATAATGAATCTATTATTAATAATGAATCTATTATTAATAATAAAAAACCTAACTTACAGCCCTATTCTGAATATGTTTCCTTTCACCCCTCCCTCAATCTCTATCTCTTACTATTCCACTATTTACTAATCCCTAGCCAAGCCCTCCACCCCCACTGTGCCATTTACGTTAGAGTCATTTGCCAAATCTCCGCTCCTATATCCATTGTAATTTTTAATTGTTATCATATGTTCTAAGTAAAATATCTATTCTGTTTTATATAAACCTAATTATAAGACTATTCCTGAAAAGATGTTAATCAAAAATCCCATAGCATAACAATTACAATAACGAGTCTAATTAAGAATTGAAAGGACAACAACGACATTAGGTTGTTAATAATTAACATTACTTGTAAAGTATTCCCCAAACAATATTATAGTAAACTACAAACCAGAGGTAATAAGCGTACTGGGAATAACCAACATAATTAGAAAGTCGGCAGTCAAAGACGACTTAATGAATAATATAAAGAAAACCCATGTAATAGAATAAATCCCTTGTATTATCTCCCCACCCCTCCTCACACGCAATAAGCTACATCAAGATAAATGACCAGCAAGTATGGTATTTGATTAGATGGCGTCATAAATGGCACTTGCGATTGCACTTGTAGTGTATTCCGACCATTATAATGGTTTCTCAACAGTGTGGGTTCTAGCATAAGAAACCATATTGCCTTATTGAAAACACTTGTAGGAGCATTTTGATGAGGAATATAGTTTCTATCCGGTGTGGGTTTTTAATTGAGACACCAGATAATCTTTCCGGCTGACCTGTCAGTGCATTCAAGCATGAGAATAGTTTCTCTCCAGTGTGGATTCGAATATGAGGAACCAATTTTGCATTCATCGTTGCACCTGCAGTGCATTCCGAGCAAGATAATGGTTTCTCTCCAGTGTGGGTAGTAATATATATATATGTATATATTTTTTTTAATTTTACAAGAGAAAAAATACAATTCAAAAAGTCCCGATAAACTACTTTTTAGTAACAATTATTTTTATAAACAATAATTATTAGCCTGAAACACTGATCCAAATTGAAAAAACCTTCCGAGCAAAGATAAATGTCGCCAACAGGACTCGAACCTGCATCCTTCTGATTGCCGGTCAACAACAGCTTCTGATTGCGCTATGCACAAAAATCTTGTCTTAAGTTTTTAAGAACTTTAGTTTATCAATTAATACTTTTTAGTAGTTTGTCTAACGGGAGATTTTTATTTAAAACACAAAATTTACAGACAAGGTTATGAAACACATAAAATAAAAACATTAAAAAAAAAAACAATACATATATAATAAAAACATAAAAAACAAACATAACAATCTTCAAACATAAATATTTATCGAGAATATTACTCTAAAATATTTCTGAAAAAATGTATTAAAAAATTAATAAAATAAAAACATAAACGAAAGCAATAAATCATAAATAAAATAATATTTCCTTACTTCAAATACAAATAGCTTCTTTCAGTTAGCCAAGTTTTCTATGAGTTTATTAATGGTTTAGTTTAAATTTTTTTTTTCAACGGGATACATATTTATACAACTAGGAATTGTGTTCAAAGTTCTTTGTCCATATTTGTTTTTATGCTTAGGAACCATTAATCCTTTATTAAAATTGAGACGAGTATTGTAATTGTGCACTAGCCGATTTGTATTAAATAAAGGGTTATTAATGTGTTGAAATATAATTTTGTACCACAGAATTAATCTAAATGAAAGAATTTTGAGACTCTGATAAAAGTATCGAATGTTATACCTTTGTTCGTATAAACTTTTATGAGCTAATAATTTAACCAATCAATTTTGAATTGATTGAACACGATTGATGTTTGTTTTACAGGAAAGTCCCCAGGCTGTAATTCCATACCTTATAACAGATTCCGCTAATGATAAATAAATTATTCGAAGTGTACAGATTGGAACAAAGAATTTTAATTTAAATAATCTAGTAACAATTGATCTTAATCGTAGGCAAACCTTATTTATTTGTAAATCCCACTTGAAAAAAACAATCAATAATGACACCTAAATAAACACATGATTTCATAAGTTCAACATTTTCACATGTATACGATGCAGGAATGCCATCGTGGTAACAATCTGAAGTATGTGTTTTTATTTCAGGTGTAATATATACCTTTGCATTTGGGGATCTTACGTACATCAATTTAGTTTTTTTTGCATTTATTATTAATCCAGAATTATGAGACCATTTTAAAAGTTCGATGTAGTCTTTTTGTAAAAGGTCCATACATGTTTGCAAATCACTGCTAGAAATTACCAAAGTAGTATCACCCGCATACACAAACCATATGACGAACCATACTGCATTTAAGACGGCACCTGTAAGAACATTCCGAACATGAGAATGGCGAATGACGAACCATACGGCTTTTCCGATTACACCTATACTTGCATTTCGAGCATGATAATAGTTTCTCTCCAGTGTGGGTTCTAATATGAACAACCAGTTGGCTATCCAGAGTGCACTTGAACGCACATTCTGTGAATGAGAATGGTTTTTATCCAGAGTGGGTATTGATATGAATAACCAAAGTGCTTTTCAAACTGCACCTGTACGTACATTCTGAGCATGAGTATGGTTTCTCTACATTATGGGTTTCCGTATGATTAATCAAATCATGTTTACGATAGCAGTTGTACGTGCATTTTGGGCAAGAGAATGGTTTTTCTTCAGTATGGATTTTCATATGAGACACCAAAGATCCTTTCCGGCTGAACCTGCGCGTACATTTCGTGCACGAGAATGGCTTCTCTCCAGTGTGCTTTCTAAAGTGATTAATCAATACATTATTATGGTAGCACTTGTATGAGCATTCTGTGCACGATAATGGTTGTTCTAGAGTGTGGCTTCGAATATGACGAACCATATTACCATGATCGTTGCACCTGTAAGTGCATTCCGAGCACGAGAATGGTTTCTCTCCAGTGTGTTTAGTAATATGACGAACCATACTGCTTTTAAGACTGCAACTGTACGTACATTCCGAGCATGAGAATGGTTTCTCTCCAGTGTGGGTTCTAATATGACGAACCATACGGCTTTTCCGATTACAAATATATTTGCATTTCGAGCAAGATAATAGTTTCTCTCCAGTGTGGGTTCTAATATGATTAACCAAATCATATTTTCGAAAGCTTTTGTAAGCGCACTTTGGGCATGAGAATGGTTTCTCTCCAGTGTGGGTTTTAATATGATTAACTAAATCATATTTTCGATAGCTTTTGTAAGCGCACTTTGGGCATGAGTATGGTTTCTCTCCAGTGTGGGTTCTAATATGACGAACCATATCACTTTTACGACTGCACCTGTAGGTACAAGTAGGGCACGAAAAAGGTTTCTTTTGTGTTTTGAAAGATCGTTTGGCTTTCTGGTCTCTACCAATGATAGGCGATTTCAAAGAAACGAAATCTGAAAAACAAGTTTTAAATTATGAATGGGTATGTACGAGTATGTTAGAGAAAAAACAACAATTTAAAAGTGAAATGTCCCCTGTGAAGGGGATCATTTCAGTTTTCACAGATATCGGCGATGACACGATAATAAATAAAATATTTATTAATTACCGTTTCCAAAATGGAAAACAATCTGGTTTCCAAGGTTGAACCTGTCACATCAATTCGAGCATAAATACAGTTCTTGCAAGGGCAGTTTATGATGAAATTACTACGTAATTGGCTAGCGTCACAGCACCTATAAGCAAACACTTCAAAATAGAAGAAATTTGAATCTAAAAACCTAATGTGAATTAAATTTTCGTTCATAATTGCAGTCTTTACATCTTGTTTAATAGTATGTGTTCACATATACACTTCTGTAACCTTTACCTAAAAACTATACATGGAATCAGGGAGGTGTACATACCTGTATACTTAAAAAAAACCTTTGACAGAAATGGCGTGGAGCGTAGAGGTTCTGCAAATAGCCAAAAGTTTAACTAGCCATAAAAAAAAATCCCCCGTATTTTGTGGCAAAACCAATATTACTTGCAAGATTGTCTAAAAGACTTTAATCACAGAGATCAAAGATATATTGTACTGTTTCATAATGCTTTCACACAAACGAAGTATTGAATCCTGTAAATCAAATCTTAAGTTTTAGGGGGCACAGTTTACATCTAGGGGTAGATTAAATGGAAGACGTTGTAACCATCTAGGAATAAGTCTGCAGAGGAAACCAACCTCAGATGGAAGAGGCCATTGGAAGAATAAGTAAATACCTTGCCTCGACTTTGTTCGATCCTTTCCAGATGAACGAAACATTCATGTTTAATGTCAGGATAGTCGATATCTATTTCAGTGTATGAGCCACATTCTTGCACATGTTCCTCCGCCGCTGGAGTCCCCGGTTCACACTTGATCTTAAAAGCGTCTTCTGTCTCCTGTTTGACAATCCCATACTGCAATATTAAATCACGACGTGACGTTGGACACCCTCCTTCTGGAATTATCTCCGGTTCAGATATCATGACACCGAAATCCGAGGTCATAAGATCCATTTTACGTAAACAGCTTTTGGATTTTGATGTTTGCAAGATATTCTGAAAAAAAAAACAAATCGATCTTGTCATAACGCACCCCGCAACTACACTGCCGTGAACGTCAAACTCTCTCAATGGACTTGAAAGTTTTGGATAGGTGTTCAATGTGTTTATGGATATAATATTCAAAAATGAACGAAGATGTTTTTCAATTTGATAGGATGGAGTATAATGTTATCTAGTAAGAGGAGTTCTATTTTTCTGCGAACAATGGCTCTCAAGCAAATTTATAAGATACAAAAGAATTCTTTCGAAAAATACCAAAGTGTACAATCCAGTAAACATGTTATTTTGATATTTAACAATTTCGCAGTGGCTTATGGCAGTGTAGTTGCGGGAATCATTGTGGCGGGATGAAATAAATACTCAATAGATATTAATTTCACTTACCACATCGACTTTTAGGTGATGAGGAAATAACTTTGACAGATAGGTTAAGTCAGCGGTCGGAAAACCGCGGCTCTCGAGCCGCATGCGGGTTTTTGGATCATTGCGTGTGACTCTGCCACAAATGACCCATGTGCTGATATAGAAATATTGGAGAAAATAAATGTGGACTTTGTTCACCACACAACTGATATGATTTGAAAAATCTGGGCAAGAGAGATTTTTAACAGTCGGAATAGTATTCCCGAGTCATACGATCAGTTGAAAAAACTAGCGTTTACTATTCTTTATCGTTTTGGTTCTACATATTCATGCGAGCAATCTTTTTCAAGCATTAACCTTATCCAGAGTAAATTGAGACGTCCTCTTATTGATGAAATAAAATAAAAAAAAACAACAACATACAAACCTGATTTACCCAAACTTTCCAATGAGATGCAAGGCCATTGTTCACATTGGGTGTTTGCCAGTCATTCTCATGATTCATATTCATGGATGATTACTTAGATATTAATGTATAAGAATAAATAAAATCATTATTAAATATGACATCAATAAGTATGCCTATAATGCAAGAAAGACTTAAATCTTTAATTAAAGTCTATTATTTGAGTAAACATTGTACCTCCCTATATAGTTTTGGGTAATAAAAGAAATGTCAATCGTTGAACTGTTGATATTTGGCTCTATTCACTAATGAGTCTGCCGACCACTGGGTTGAGTTAAGTCATAGACAAATAACACCTAAGACAAAACATATAAAAAATCGAAATACCTGATTCCAAGTTTTTTTGTTTTCATTTAATTTCAATACAACGCATTTCTCCTTATATTTGGAGAATAACAAATTATTGTCTAATAAGACAATATGGGATGTTTTTCATAGTCCTCCTCACCATGGGTTCTTGTGCTAAGGCGGACATGGTTTTATTTAAAAACTGACTGTTCTGACTGACGATTCATCGACATTATTACTGTTTTTAATATTTTATCAAAATAAAAGAAATATATATATATATACAAATGAAGGGTATTTTCGAAACCGGTCATCCATTATATTACATTGGAGTGGTTTAAAACAAATTTATGTGTTTATATTATTACTGTTTCTTATCTTTTGATTCTACATTTTCGAGCTATCTGGAATGAGTTTATGTAGAACAGCGTAGATCTACGTGATTTGTGCTGATTTTACCACTTAAAGTGTACATATGTTGTGACAGATCAATGAATTGTGACTAGAATTTAAAACTGTCTGAAAATGAAAATAGTTTTTCTCCGTATTGGCTACCACTCTGACAAGGGAACGGTTTCCTTAAGAATTTTTCAGCACATCGTCTATAACAAGAATGTTAATCCCAGTCGGAACAGGTGAATGGTTATCCTGAATCCGCGCACTTTGAACGAAATAACGGCTTTCCTCCAAATTTCGCAGCATATGAATATGCAACTTTATAATTTTTAATGAACGGGAGGGTGATGTTTACTTCGGAGTTAAGGTGAGTCAAGTGAGGGCTTTATTATCTTCACATCAAAATGTATTTGAGTTACGGAAACTCAAAGTTGTAGAGTCTTATTCGAATATATATTCGAAGGAAAGGTAACATCGATTTTCCCCCAAGGTTTATCTTTTTTGGGGATGCTATGTGAAGGAGTGTACCTGGGACTTGAAGAGATCCATGTTGTACGAAGAATAAAACACAGAAACCGGAAAATCATTACACCGCCGAGCTGTTGAAAATCTAAAGGAGTCGTAGAACCCGTCCTCATGTCATAATTGTCAACGGTGTGCAAATGTTGGGCGTTCGTTTGGCTTATTTTCATTCTGTGCACCAGTGCCGAAGGGCTTAATGGCGATAATTCCTCGGATCATCTTCCATTAAAATACCCGTAGAACAAGGACAGCATTCCCACCTGATGTCTGTGCTCCAAAGATTGCAATCCATTGTTATTTTTTAATGGCTAAGTTTTGTTTAGTATTCTATCTTTGTAAAGTTGCAAAGTAGAAATATAATTATTTTAGCTTCAGACTTTGAATTCTTTAAGGAAAAGTCCTGATGAATGTGTGGATATTTATTACCAACAATTGTTAGGTTTCAAATATTTCATTCGAAGTTGTTGTACGCAAGCTAATGTTAATAATTGTAGAGTCTGACATTTAAAGGTAGCCAAAAACTAATGGCGCTGTGGTCGATCAAAGGGTTTCAAATGGCAACACTAATATGGCTCATGGGCATAATGGACCAAGTAATTTTTTTTAATATTATTTAATTTAAAATGATGCCACAAAGTGAATTTACAGTTATTGAAGATGTATTATTATTATTTACATTTTACAAAAGAAAAAATACAATGCAAAAAAGTCCAGATAAACTACTTTTTTTGTAGTTTGTCTAATGAGAGCTTGTTATTCAAAACCAAAATTTACAGCTAAGGTTACAAAATACATAATAAATACATGTATTTTATATAAAATAAAAACATATATAACAAACACAAAACATAAATATTTCTCAAGAATCTTACTTATAGTTTGGTTTTTTTCTCGTCGCTTCTGTTTTCTTCTTCTTGCTTCTCCTTTCCAGTTTCCCGATATTTCATCCTACCAGCTTCAATTTATCGGTTCCAACTCAAAAAAATAAATTAGCAATTTAAATTATATTTAAAAACAAAAACAAAAAAATTGACTTGTCTCGTTTTTCTTCTGGACGTTTTCTGTTAACTGTCAAATTCAACCGTGAACCATAACCTCAAATCTTAATTCACATTGCTATAATTGTTTAAAAATCAGCATATATCCACAAAAATATTGTTTAAATACATACGAAATTGATAAAATTTGTCAACAGACCGTTATACCTTCCCAGTCTTTTCAGTAGTGCATTTGAAAACGCATTTAAAGTTAGACAGGAGTCTCGTAGTTTCAAATTTAGCTAAACACTGCCAGAATACACAGTAAATAAATTCCCAAGTTCCAATGTTCATTGGTCTATTAATTTGTAATGATTTGTAAGTATTAATAAATAACTAAAGTAAACACCGATGGTCGGGTATGATAGTTTTTGAAAAACAACAAGGAAATGTCAAAGACCTTGGGGTTGGAATAGAAATGACATGCTTGGTTAGGAATTTATTATTTGTCAAGAATATAACGCCAGGCTGTAATTTCCATTGTGATGATTTTATTTATGCTTGTGTTCCTACTTACATGTTTTTTTGGGGTTATGGGTAGTCGAATATTATTTGTTAATACAATCGGTATTTGTACCTACTAACCACCGACTAGGCTGCTGCAGGTGTAGCTTATCAGCAAATGCTGAAAATTTTACTGGTTACATTAGATAAATGTTTAATTCCGATATTATATACCAACAAAGAAGCTATGTTAACTATACATTAATAAATTTACAATTTGAGTAAATTTTACGTGTGTGAAAGATGGCATTCTTAAAGCATTAAGAAGGTTAGCATGTACCCCAACAAGGACACCGCCAGCTGGGGCGAGAACGAGCTTTTACCTACGTCATTGAGATAGTGGCCAAGTTCCCCAACAAGCACGACTTTGACCTGATCTGCCGGGTGCATCAGGTGGTAGAGGACGGGTATGAGTTCTTTGCCAAGAAGCAACTGGTACTGCAGGGAATTTGATAATGCATGAGCAATGATGTCAGTGGACGACACGCTGAAGTGCTCCTTCCGGATCCTGAAGCCGGCTGACAAGCGCCTGGCGTACGTGCAGACCAACACCAATCCGACCCGTCACGCCGCCCAGGGGCGTCACCAAGACAAAGCAGATTTTGAGGGCCCTCTGGATAAATCCCACCGGCCACCATCCTACCCCGCCGCTCCACCCTTTTAAGAGTATTCTGTGTTATCAATCCTAAAAAATATGGATAATAATTCTTTGTCTTAGCTTAAATACATTCTTGAATATAATGGAAACAATCACTCTATCATTTGTATTAGCGTCTTGCAATATATCGTAAGGAATAAATACAGTTAGCTTCTTTTTTTTCAATTTAACATTAAATTTAGTTTTGATAATTTAACTTCATCTCTTTATATGGTCTATAAATAATGTGTAATGATAGCCTGTCCAAAAAGAGAAAAAATAAAAAAATAAAAATTCGTAGAATAGACGTAATATAAGAATAATATAAGAATAGGAAGTAATATTTGTACAGCGCCCTGAGGTGATTTCTCACAAAAGCGGCGCTATAAAAATCATCCGATTATTATTATTATTATTAATTTGAGGTTATGCACAGACATGTGGGTGTGAACGATTATCTATTAGGCTTGGTATATCCGGTTTTGAGTACCAAGTAAATCAAAAAATTACCTGATAAAGTTCATAGATCAAAGTCATTTTCTTATTTTTAGCAAACGGATAGTATACGCTAGGACTATTTAATTGATCGACCAAAATTAGAATCGGCAACTGACCATTATGTTTGAAGTGCTGAATATTCAAAGCGAATAAGAAAAATTGGAGGTTTCTTTTGTTAGTGTAGATAAGTTCTAATGTAAACAATAACATACATTAGTTTGTTACAATAAGTTAGTTACTTTGTATCTCAATATTCTCGTACAAAGTTTGACCACAAACCATGAAGAGTTTTACTAGAACCACGAAACCCCAATTTTCATGCTCAGATAAACTTAATTATAAATAAAATTCCTAGTAATAATATTATTCAGAGATAACATAAAATTTGAAACAATTTCCAATTTAGATTACAAAAATTATGCACGAATTAAAAAAAAAATATGTATATATATTGCGTAATATTATTGCATACAATGGGAATTTGTACCCGCTAAGCTACTCTAAGTAGCTTGTCAGCTGGAGTTTAGTTCAACAATATTATATAATACGACAATCAATAAAAAAATGATCATACAAATAAGTACCACAATAGAAGAAGAATACAGTTACTTGCATGTTATGATCAATTTATACAAGTTGAAAAAAATATGAAAATAGAATTACAGTTTTGTTATAGTGATAAAAGACTCCAATTGAATAAAATCAATTAAGTGATATGGTAAAAATATCAATATATTAACCAGTATTACACAAATTGAGAAATACAAAAACAGAAGTACAGTTTTGTTACAGTAAGGATAGACTTAATATAATAGTAGCACTTATATAATTTTAATGATACCTGCAGATATCAAGGAGATATGAAATCGGGGAGAACATCATATTTGTTCAATGGACAATGAAAGAAAGAGTAAAATAGCACCAATACAACAGATATAATAATAATAATAATATTTATTTGAAACACACATTATTTTACAGAAATATTTAAGAAGGCTTTGACTGTCCAACTAGGAACAAATCCCGTTTTAGGACAGTCAAATTGATAAGTTTAGTTCATATTAATGTACATATACATGAGAGAATATAAAAGAATCCATAATGTAAATTTAAGAAGAAAAAAAAAAAATTCTGTTTTTTTTTTTTTAAGTATGTTGCATTTTTTTTTAATTTAATGTACTGTATTGTAGAGTAATAATGAATTTCATATGTGATATAAGAGTTTAAAGAATAAAGTATAACAGTTTAAAGTATGATATGCATTTTATAAATTAGTGTAGATTAATAATGAATTACAATTGAGATGTACAAGTTTAAAATCTAAAGTATAAAAGTATAAAAAATAAAAGATTAAAGTATGATAAGCATTTTTTTTTAAATTTAGTGTTGAGTAAAAATGAATTACCTATGAGTTGTAACAGTTAAAAGTATAAAGTATAAAAGTTTAAAGTGTACAAGATTAAAGTATGATAAGCATTTTTTTTTAAATTTAGTGTATAGTAGTAATGAATTACATATGAAGGTTTTATTAAAATTGTACATATCTATTAATGAGCATATGTTCGCTGTGTGTAAATTCCATAAATTAAAAATAATTTAAAATAGGTTTGCCAAATAACATATAAAACGAGAAATAAATAAAATTGTATTCAATTAAACATAGTATGCATCAAAGCAAATGAATATAAGAACACATATATTTATTTTTATAAACAATAATTATTAGCCTGAAACACTCATCCAAATTGAAAAAACCTTCCGAGCAAAGATAAATGTCGCCGGCAGGACTCGAACCCACACCCTTCTAATATCCGCTGAAATATAATAAAAAACCGTAATTATTGAATGAAACACTAGTATATATTGATTAACTTGGCGGGTTTGCGATAAGCCGACGTAGCTCAATGGTAAAGCATCTGACCGGATATTAGAAGGGTTTGGGTTCGAGTCCTGCCGGCGACATTTACCTTTGCTCGGAAGGTTTTTTCAATTTGGATGAGTGTTTCAGGCTAATAATTATTGTTTATAAAAATAATTGTTACCCTTTGCGCTATGCACAAAAATCTTGTCTTAAGTTTTTAAGAACTTTAGTTTATCAATTAATAAATATTTGAAAAGTCAAAGCAATTTTTACCAATAAAAAAATGGAGACATAATTTGTCTCGACGCCATCTATTTGAGGGATTTAGCCGTTACAAGCCTTCCTCATACTAATAAAGTTGGTTGTTTACAGGTGAAATATAATAAAAAAACCGTAATTATTGAATGAAAGACTAGTATATATTGATTAACTTAGCGGGTTTGCGATAAGCCGACGTAGCTCAATGGTAGAGCATCTGACCGGATATTAGAAGGATGCAGGTTCGAGTCCTGCCGGCGACATTTATCTATTCTCGGAAGGTTTTTTCAATTTGGATGAGTGTTTCAGGCTAATAATTGTTGCCCTTTGCGCTATGCACAAAAATCTTGTCTTAAAAAAAACTTTAGTTTATCAATTAATAAATGTTTTTGTGTTCGTTTTTTTGTGTAATGTTTCGGAAAAAAGGTCGCAGGAGACGCGGCTTAATAAACACGCACACTTTAAATTATGAACTTATAATATGTTGTGTGTGCTAAGCTTACAAGAATAAATGATTTTAATAGTCCTCCTTACCAGTGGTTATTGTGCTGATGCGCACTACGTTTTATTTAAGAACTGAATATTTTATGATACCTCGAAAATATCACTGTTTTTAATATTTAATCAAAATAAATAAATATATATATATCACTTTACTAACTAAAGTATATAATACTATTTCTTAACATATTCGTAATAAAGGATTTTTTTTGTAGCCCGAAATAATTGCTGTTGCGGCGATTATTCAATTTCCCGATATTAACAGGAAATGCGGATGCGATTGCGAAATAAAGGAGTGTGATTTGGATAGAAAAAAGGACTCACCGAATTGTCACTGATCACTCTCCCATGGCGGCTTACGTCTTGGTCGTCTGGGGCTTGTCGGATTCGAACCCGACAGCGCGTTTACGTCTCCTCGGTGCTCGCGGCGGCGGCTTTGTTTAGGAATATTCCGGTGCGGCACTTCAGAAGTTGTCGCGACGATGAATCAATTTGGAATTAATTGCGGTGCGGCACTTCAGGAGTTGTCGCGGCAGTGATTCGTTTTGGAATTAACGCTGGATTTGGATCAACCCGGGAAGCAAGGACTGGAGTGGGGAGGAAGGGAATGAATGGGCGGGACTTCACAATCGCATATTATTGACGGTAGATATTAAGAAACCCGCGTGAACAATTGCAATATAAATACACACATCTGTTTTGAATCACTTTAATTTAATATAATGGTTTTGCAAGCACCCTTCTTTCGTCAGGACAATATTAAAACTAACATAAGATATAAAATAAGAATAGACATACATGAATACTTAGGTGTTGGAGTGGGAGGTGACCAAATGGTAAGGGGTAATTAAGATTTTATAAGGTGATTATGTCAACAAGGTAGCACACTGCTCCAACGCTTGAATACTGAGTGAATTTTTTAACACGATCAAAAAAACTACGTGCTATTCAATACTATTTCTAACACAATTAAATTAAATAAAACTACGTGAAAGTGAATACCGATGGGAAACTAACTAGAAATAAATTAATTGTATAATAAGCTCCAAAAGTCGGCACAAATCCGTCCTCATGTTCCGAGTACAGTTAAGAAATTCTAGTTCAGGACCATGTCCTGAAAAATTCGGAAAAGATCCATTCTCTTGTCCACAGTGGACTATACATATGTTGTGGCACAACTATGATCAGTAACTAGAATATAAAACTTTCTGAACACGAAAATGACTTTCTTTCTAATTGAGTAGCTCTTTGACCAAGAGAACGGTTTCATTCCGAATTTAACAGCACTTGCAGGGCTACAACTAGAATTTTTGTACTGCAGTCAGAATACGAGAATGATTATACAGAATTAACCCCTTCAGCTTTCATTTTGAACATGAGAATTGTTTCTCCCTAGTGTGGGTTCTAACATGAACAACCATACTGCTTTTCCGATTGCAAATAAACTTGCATTTCGAGCACGATAATGGTTTCTCTCCAGTGTGGGTTCTAATGTGACGAATCATTTGGCTTTTCGTAGTGCACTTGTAAGCACATTCTGTGCACGAGAATGGTTTCTCTCCAGTGTGGGTTCTAATGTGATGAATGATTTGGCTTTTCGTAGTGAACTTGTACGCACATTCTGTGCACGAGAATGGTTTCTCTCCAGTGTGGGTTCTAATATGAACAATCATTTGGCTTTTCGTAGTGCACTTGTACGCACATTCTGTGCACGAGAATGATTTCTCTCCAGTGTGGGTTCTAATGTGACGAATCAGTAGGCTTTTCGTAGTGCACTTGTACGCACATTCTGTGCACGAGAATGGTTTCTCTCCAGTGTGGGTTCTAATGTGATGAATCATTTGTCTTTTCATAGTGCACTTGTACGCACATTCTGTGCACGAGAATGGTTTCTCTCCAGTGTGGGTTCTAATGTGATAAATCATTTGGCTTTTCGTAGTGCACTTGTACGCACATTCTGTGCACGAGAATGGTTTCTCTCCAGTGTGGGTTCTAATATGAACAATCATTTGGCTTTTACGACGGCACTTGTGCGAGCATTCCGAACATGAAAATGGTTTCTCACCAGTGTGGGTTCTTATATGATGAACCATACTGCTTTTCCGTTTGCACAAATACTTGCATTTAGAGCAGGATAATAGTTTCTCTCGAGTGTGGGTTCTAATATGACGAACCATACTGCTTTTCCGATTGCACATATACTTGCATTTAGAGCAGGATAATAGTTTTTCTCGAGTGTGGCTTCTAATATGAACAACCATACTGCTTTTAAGACCGCAGCTGTAAGCACATTCGGAACATGAGAATGGTTTCTCTCCAGTGTGGGTTCTAATATGAATAACCAAACCATCTTTTCGACAGCTTTTGTAAGCGCACTTTGGGCATGAGAATGGTTTCTCTCCAGTGTGGGTTCTAATATGACGAACCATATTACGTTTATGACTGCACCTGTAGGTACAAGTAGGGCAGGAAACCGATTTATTCCGTGTTTTGACTGATTGTTTGGCTTTCTGGTTTCTAGTGCCAATAATAGATGATTTCAAACAAACGAATTCTGAAAAACAAGTTTTCAATTATGAATGTCATGGGTGGTATTGTACAGAAAAAAAGCAATTTCAAAGCGAAATGTCCCCTGTGAAGGGGATCATCTCAGTTTTACAGAAATGTGCGATGACACGATAATAAACAAAAGATTTTTTAATTTTTTTATATGAATACCGCACAAGAGTCTCAACTGCCCCCAACCGTCCGGAGCCAGTGAGACTATGGCATTCTCAATTGGGGAATGTTGTGAGGCTGAAGGTATTGGGGAAGGGAAGGAGAAAGGGAAGAGGAAGGTGGGGAAATACCTGGCTATTCAGATCTGGTCACCAAACACGGCTAAAAGCCATTTCAAGCAACGTTTCAATTCTGAATGATGGTCTTTCACCAGGGCGATACTGAGAGTATCTTCCACTCTGGAAGATACTCTCAGATTCTAAGCAATGTTGTTTCCAAAGGTAAATCCGTTACTTGAATTTGAGCACGAATGCAGTTTATGATAAAATTACCCCGCAGTTGGTAATTTCAGATCTTATGTTTTAGGGGGCACAGTTTACATCTAGGGGTAGATTAAATGGAAGACGTTGTAACCATCTAGGAATAAGTCTGCAGAGGAAACCAACCTCAGATGGAAAAGGGCACTGAAATAATAAGTAAATAGCTTGCCTCGACTTTGCTGGATCCTTTCCAGATGAACGAAACATTCCATTTTAATGTCAGGACAGTCGATATCTATTTCAGAGTATGCGTCAAATCCTTGCGCATGTTCCCCTGCCGCTGAAGTCCCCGGTTCACACTTGATCGAAGGAGCGTCTTCTGTCTCCTGTTTAACAATCCCGTTCTGCAATATTGCATCGCAATGGGATGTTGGATAACTTTCTTCGGGGATTGTTTCCAGTTCATACTTTATAGCACTGAAATCCGAGGTGGTACGTTCCATTTTAGATAAACAGGTATCTGATTTTGATTCTGGAAAAAACAAATCGAACTTTTCACAACGCACCCCGCAACTACACTGCCGTGAACGTTAAACTGCGTCAATGGACTTGGAAATTTTGCTTAGGTATTTAATATGGTTATAGATATAATATGCAAAAATGAACGAAGATCTTTTTCAATTTGACAGGATGGAGTATAATGTTATCTAGTAAGAGAAGCTCCCTTTTCGGCGTTCTATGGCTCTCCAGTAACTTTATAACATACGAAAAAATGCTTTAAATAAAAATTGAACAATGTAGTGACATTTTCGATGGGTGTTCTTTCAGAAGTATAGTGCAAAACACAGAACTCAGTTCATAACATCTGATTTTCATCTTATGGCAGTCTAGTTGCGGGTATCATAATGGCGTGATGAAATAAATGCTCTAATTTGACTTACCACAACGACCTTTGGGTCGAAATAAGAATGACAGATAGGTTCACGTATGTCATAGACAAATAACACCTCGGACAAAACAGACAGGTAATCGAAATACCTGGTTCCGAGTTATTTGTTATTAATTTAATTTCCATAATATTTCATTCGCAACAAATTAATGTTTAATCAGACATTTTAAGATGTTTTTCATCCTCCTCCGCCGTAGGCGATATTGTTCAGAGACGCACTAGGTTTTATTGAATAACTGATTCGTTTATGATTCCTCGTCCTTTTTAATATTTAATTAAAATAAAAGAAATACAAATATATTTTACTTTCTTAATTTAACAACATAATACTATTTCTTAACACATTTGTGAAAAGCACTTACCCGGTGGCTTGCAATAATTGTAATATAAACGCACACATTTGTTTTGAACTACTTTAATTTAACCTTTAAGTACTGACGTAGTTAAGTCATAATAAAATGGTAACGTGACATATCTCAGACGGCTTCATAAATAATCGAAAAGGATTATTTATATTTACTGACTTGCACATTATTTACTTGTATTATGATTCGTTTATTACTATTTTATTAAGGAAGTACAAAAAACAACAACATTTTATATGAGATCAATATTTATTAGATACAAATTATTTAACCTATATTTCGCTCAACTAGACAAATATTCGTTATAATCTTAGCTATAATTATTTGGACACTTTTTGGATTTGTTTTTATTTTTTAAACATCAGTATTAATTATAGTATAACTTAGGTAGTGATTGCTTTTGAAATCACGTAAATATTTTAGAATAAATCACTTGTTGTCTACACAGTCCACGCATACTGTTTTTGAACACCCAATACAAATAGGCTTGCGACATTCAATACAATTGTACTTAGTACGTCTTTTGAGTCTTGATGGGCAGATTTTACAGGTTTTTCACGCTGCTTCTGTACTTTCAGGGAGAATTATTTCAGGTTCCGGGGGCTTATTTGGACCCAGTACGCGTGCGATTGTCAATCGCAGTTCTCTCGGCAATCGATCATTGCACACTCGACGTTTCAGGTGCGGTAAAACTAAACTGTAAGCAAGGTTTTGAAAAAACTGTGCCCTAGGAATATCAGGAACAGCAGTGCAGGTCTTGTACAGAGCATAGGCGTTGACTCCACTCAAATCCAAGACTCTGAAAAAAATTGCGAGACTCCAACGTCTGGTTCTACGACTCGATGAATAATTGGTGCATTTTCCCTCTTTTTTGACTATTCAGTAAATCAAATTAATCTACAAAGAGTTACAGAAATGAGACATATCCCTACTTAGAAGTTTAATTGAACATAATTCCATAGCGTGGTCGCCTTTCTACAAAATACATATTCACAATATTGAAAGAATTCAAAGAAAATTTTTGCGTTTCATAAATTTTAAAGTAAACATACCTTTAGAGCACATAAATTACCCATCGTTAATGAATATTTTAAATATTCCAACATTAGAAAACAGACGGAAAATTAACAACCTAACCTTTTTACTAAAATTGTTAAACTGTAAATTAAATTGTTCTGAACTCCTGGATTTAATAAACTTGTACATACCCAATCGAACTACAAGACAGACATTAACTTTCTACATATCTTTATCCCGTTCTAACTATAGTTTAAATTCACCAATTCAACGCTTACACAGTCTTGGTAACAAATACTTAAATGATATGGATGTATTTGACAATAATCTAAACTTGGCAAATTTCAAAAGGAGGATGAGTGATTTGTTTCTGCCTGGTTTATAAATTATTGTTAACTACAACTTTTTACATTATTTACTTATTTGTTATCAATGTCAGTATTGATTTGGTGGATATTGCACCCGTTATTTTTAATTTTTTCTTTTACTGTGGATTATTAGTTTTTGGTGCAGTTACTGAAATGTGTTTTGCACCTGTGTGAATATTATAACTAACTAAATATGTAAAACCCCATGTAGGGCGTATATAATATAATAAAAATGATTTTTTTTATCTATTTCATCAACACCCCCCTTTGTTTTGCTATAATCTATTATTATTTCCAGATTTTTTGATAGTGAATCCAATAGCTTTGTGTGGTGCATTGAAGATATCAATAATACTGCTTTTGACTTTTTAGGGACATAAGAAACCATAGTGACGTCCTTTGTAAAACCGTGTAACGACGATTCAGGCTGACGAGTTTTCGATGCTTGAAATTCGGGTGGGATGTGCCACTTATTTTTTTTCAAAGTACCAAGATACGTCAGACCCCTACCGTTCAACTGCTCCATCAATTCTATGGAAATAAACCAATTGTCCGCTGTAATATTTCGATTCGTTTTTTCAAAATCCTTACACAATCGTAATAGAGACTGAGTTGGTATGGCGAGCTTTCTATCGACTTCGGCTAGTCCCAGCCCATCGGAGTCTTTTCAATGGTAAATATATGTATTATATACATAAAATGTTTCTGCGTCACACACAACTAAAATCTTCAGGCCATACTTGGCCGGCTTCTTGGGCATATAAATAATAAATTTGGATCTGTCTCTAAATGGGACTAGCATCTCATCTAAACAAAGATAGGCTCCGGGAGTATATGCCTTCTTGCAATTGGCAATGAATAGGTGAAAAATGTCTGAAATTGCAGCCAACGGGTCCGTTTCAAGGCGTTGTGATCTAGTGTTACTGTCATCGAAACGAATATAGTTCAAGAGCGTGAAAAATCGGAATTGAGACATCACGCAACGAAAAATTCCACGTCCAGAACCATCAGTAGCAAAAATGCATTTGGTGTTCTCGTGATTCGATTTGAAGACCGAGGTATAAAATAATGAACCCAGGAAAGCTTTCAATTCTTCACAATCGGTAGGTCTTAGTTCAATTTTATTCATGTTTTTGTACTTTGTGCGAACCTCTGATAATTTTTAATTAGTACAGGTAACAATCTTATCTACCATAATAGTGTCAAATAACTGAAGCCATAAATATTCCGAATCGGTAAATGTTTTGGGCTGCTGCCGAGGAGTATTAACAATGTGTGTCTTGCTGTACGACTCGATCTGGTAACAGGTTCTTCAGATGACCACTTGAAACCATTTTTTCCCGTAATAGTACTGATACTAGATGAAACAGAAATAGGACTTACAGTTGCAGATCCTGAAATTTGGTTGGCATCAAGATGAGATATGGTGATCGGTCTAATTTGTAACTGATTCTCATTTTCCTTATTTTGCTCTTTGCGAACTAGTGATCTGCGAGATCTGGTAAGCCGTGATTTTGTTGAATGAACGATTCTTTCGGCTCGCAGATCACTGCTGATCTGGGTTGATCACAGATACATGAAATTTATCATACGTCATATATTAGCGGTGGCTCGGTATAGCGACCTGGATCCATAAATTTGCTCTCCTTAATGTTCCGGATCGGCGATACGGCTCGATTGAACGACGGCTCGCGTCTCCCCTCACCATCCCCTGTCCCCCGTTCCTTCGGCCCTCCTAAATCTTTTGAAATATTTCTTGCTTACTAAAGGGAATTCCAATATTAATGGGATTAAGAACGTTTTCCGCTCGGGCTACAAAATCATTGCTATCTGAATGCTGAAAACGTCCTCTTTTTGAAAACGAACTTAAAGACTTCGAAATAAGACCCATATTTGTTTACTTGCTGTCCGTGAGACACCCACGTCAGTACTTAAAGGTTAATACAACAATCGATTGGTTTTGAAGTACACTTCCTTCCTCAGGACTATTAAAACTATTATAAGATACAAAATAAGAATAGACATACATGAATATTTAGGTATTGGAGTGGGAGGCGACCAAAAGGTCTGGGTTAATTATGGGTTTTTCAGACGGAACCGAGCGGTTCACTAGAAAAATATCTAGTAAAGGACTATATGATACATTAACCTGTTTTTGCAATATACTAGAATTAATATTTACGGATTTTATAGGGTGGTAATGTCGAAAGGGTAGCACACCGCTCCAGCGGCTGCTGAATACACGCTGGAGTATTGAGTGCTATTTTTAAGACGATTAAAAAAAAGTCCTATTCAATATTATTACTAACAGAATTAACTTATGATCCAAAATTCGATATAAATCCGTCCTCATTTTCCGAGTACAGTGATAAAATTCTAGTTCAGGACCACGTGCCGAATAAATCGGAAAACATCCATTCTCTTGTCCAGAGTGGACTATAAAAATGTTGTGGCAGACTTTTGAACTGTAACTAGAAAAAGCAGTCCGAACACGAAAAGGGTTTTCATCCGAATCAAATAGTACTCTGACCAAGAGAACGGTTTCCCTCTGAATTTCGTAACACATGTTCTACAATTAGAATGTTTGAACGCAGTCGGGACACGATAATGGTTCTCACCCTAAACGAGATATTGGCTTTCCTCCGAATTCGCATCATACGAATGCTCGACTTTATAATTTTTAATGACCCTCGGAATAGGATGGTGCTGTTTATATCAGAGATAAGATGAGTCTACGGGATTCATTATCGTCATATTACCTCAACATATGTTTTGAAATAGTGTTATCAAAGAAAATTAGTTCAATCCGCTCTGCAATCTGCTATCATTATTTGGGGCTCGGGGTATAAATCTAACCTTCTAAATAGGAATTAATTAATGAGTAATAATTAAATTTATCCATATTAAAAATACCGTCGGACTACCCAAAGGATCGACTATTTGAAGAATTTCAAGTACCTACATCTAAAAAGACTGTAAGACTAAGACGCAAGTTTGCATGTGATTACGCAGGCGCATCTGTGCCGTTATATTGTAGGTAGTCTGATTTGGACGTCCTGCTTATTAGTGCTTATCGTCGTTTTTTTAATGTGCGTCTGGACCATCAGCACCAACAAATGGTTGCAAATTTTCGACAACATGGTACAGTAAGACACCTTCCATGTACCGGAAGACCACGTACGGTCCACACGGAAGAAAATATCCAACGTTTTGTGGATAGTGTGCAGGACAGTCCAGAAACATCATCAAGAAGACGTTCGGCACAACTGGGGCTATCGCGGAGGTCCGTTCAGAGGATTTTGGCCACATTGCACATGTTCCCGTATTGGGTTCAGCTTGTGCAAGAATTGAACCCGATAGATTACCAACAACGGCTTGATTATGCCATTTCATTCCAAACCATAACGGTATCTTTGGGGAAGCTGCGTGCAGGATCTTTTATAGGATAGGAAGGAGTGAACCCGGGTATTGAAGATACCCATGTTGTTGGAGGGAGGAATTACAGAGGCCAAAAGATCATTCCACAGAAGAGCTATTGAAGACACGAACGAGTCGTAGAAGTACATTTTACGGGTGTAAAAGATGGCATTCTTAGAGCGTTAAGAAGGTTAGCATGTATTTTGAGGTTATGCATGTCATGCGGTTGTGAAAGAATATTTATCAGGCTTCGTATATCCAGTTTTGATAACCAAGGGAATTTATAATATACCTAATAAAGTGAATAATACAAAGATTTTTTTAGCAAACTAATAGTATACGGTAGCGATGTTTAACTGATCATCTAAAATTAGAATTGCCAACTGATCATTATGCTTTTTTAATTGTATAATATTCATTATATACAGTAGGAACTTATACCCGCTAAGCCACTGCAAGTAGCTCGTCAGCAGGAGTTTATTTCAACAATTTAATGTAATACAACAATAAATTACAATCATCATACAAATGTAGGGCAAAATTATTATATTTAGGCGCATGCATGTTGTGATCAATGTACATAAGTTGAAAAGAAAAAATAGTGGAAAAGTATGACAGTTTTGTAACTGAGATACTAGAGTCCAATTTTATAACACCGATTTAAATACTATTATAAAAATGTCAATATCAAAATTATAAAAGTACCAATATTATAAAAATATCAACATTATAAAATTACCATTTTTATAAAAATATCAATATTATAAAAATACAAATATTATAAAAATACCAACATTGTAAAAAATATCAATATAATAAAAAATATCAACAATATAAAAACATTAATATTACAAAAATATAAATATTACGTAAATATCAGAAATATCAAAGCATCTGCAAGTATTAAATAAATTGAAAAATAAAATAAATAAATATATATATATACATATATACATAAAACAGCAGTAAAGGTTGGTAACAATGAGGATAGACTTAAATATAATAGTAACACCGTAACAGTAAATATACCAGATATCGAGGAGCTATACAACCAAGGAGATATTGTTACCATCAATACACAATGTTACTTTCCAAAAGCCAACACTTTAACATCAGTGAGAATTTCATCATAGGGCAATTGTTTTTAAATTCGTATAGCAATTTGTTAAATATAAATGGTACAATGTATTCAAGGGTTCGTTGACCATATTTATTTTGAAATATTGGTACTATGAGTCCTATATTTTGTGTAAAACGTGTATTGTGTACATGATCCACCACTGCCTTATACGGACTTTCAGATATATGTTGCAGTAGATTTTTTTGCCACAAAAGACCACGAACAGGTAATACATTAATTGATTTGTACATGATATCAATGTCTCGCCTTTTACCATGGCATTTTGAATCAGCTGTAAATGTTTTATGTTGGTCTTACAGGAGTGTCCCCAAGAAGTTATACCATACCTTATAGTCAATTCTGCTAGAGACACTTGAAGAGGTGAATGTTCGGTGCGCATAAGAAAAATTGAAGCGGAATAAAGAATTTTTTTCTTTTGTTACTGTAGACATGCTCCAAGATTATTATTATTATTATTATTATTATCCATCTATTTGAGGGATTTAGCCGTTACAAGCCTTTCTCATACTAATAAAGTTGTTTGTTTACAGGTGAAATATAATAAAAAAACAGTAATTATTGAATGAAACACTAGTAGGGTCAGTGGGCCGGTTGTGGCCATTGGGCCGGTTCTGGCCATTTTCAACTTTAGAAGTCGAAATATAAGCTAAATAAAATCGAATATTTTCTTACTCTATGGCAAAATGCATATTTGTTAATGGTCTTCGCTGACAAGTGACACAATAAATCTTATTGTTAACAGTTTGTGTTTGGTCGATGCGAATAAGTGTTGCGGAATTTTTTATTGAGATTGTTATCCAAAACCTTAAGGAACCCACTGTAAGTAATCTTAATATATATTTGTAATCCTATTGATGTTTTATTTGAAAACAAGTTGTACCCATTATAAAAGGGTAAAGTAATATGTTTTTGAGGTTATTTTTAGCAAATTGGTTGTTTAAACATGATTTTTCGATGTGGCCATTACTGACACAAGAATTTATACAAATGTATGGGTTGTGGCCACGTTGGTGGCCACAACTGGCTCCCATACAGTACTAGTTTTGGCCATTATCTAAAAAAATGTACATATCCGCTATTTTTGATATTTTAACTTAATAAATTATTATGTTTCTTCTTCAGAACTGTGAAAATGACTCCGGCAAATAAGAAGAAAGATGCTATTGAGCACTCAAAACGCAAACTTTTTGTTATTCACCATCGAAATTTATTTTGGCACTCGATGCTATAAAAGGAGGTATGAAGGTATCTACTGCTAGTAAAAACTACAAAGTCCCCCGTAGTACTTTGCGTAACAAAATATGTGGACGTGCACCAGTGGCCTCAGGTCACGTAGGACCACAAGCTGTACTTGGTATAGAAATAGAGATGTCACTAGTCAGGTGGATTAAAGATTGTGCCCGGGCAGGTTTTCCAATTGACAGGAAATGTTTATTAGATTCCGTAAAGAAGATTGTTGTTACTGGCAACGTCAATACTCCTTTCATCAATAATCACCCTGGGAGGACATGGTTTGAGTCATTTATGACGAGACATCCTGATTTAAGCAAAAAACATGCAGAGTACATAAACAAGGCACGCGCATTGATAACCGAAGAAAAAATCAGAAACTGGTTTGAAGAAGTCATTAGTTTGTTAGGACCTGATGGATGTAAGATTTTTGAAGATCCTGCTCGAGTATGGAACTGCGATGAAACTTCATTCTTCTTAGCCCCCAAAGGTGGACTTGTCTTAGCGACGAAAGGCGAACATGTTTACGACACTTCAAAAAACAGTGATAAAGAAAATATCACTACTCTGTTTACAGTAAATGCTCTTGGATAACTAGCTCCACCTCTGACACTTTACAAATACAAAAGAATGAATTCAGATGTAGTTCAAAATGCACCTAATCGTTGGTCTATTGGTAAGACAGACAAAGGGTGGATGACTGCTGAGTCTTTCTATGAATTTATTGGTAATGTGTTCCTGCCTTATCTCAAAGAAAAGGGTACAATATTTCCAATCGTATTATTTCTAGACGGACATAAATCCCATCTGACTTTTCACCTGAGTTCACTTTGCAGAGACAACGGAATTATCGTCATAGCCTTGGTTCCAAACACAACACATATGCTGCAGCCACTGGACGTGGCTGTATTTTTTCCTCTAAAGCAACGTTGGTTGAAGTACATTCGTAAGTGGAGAATTGATAATAAAGGACAAGAAATAACTAAATTTAATCTCCCTTCTGCTTTGAACAACATTCTGATAAATGATACAAATTTTTCTAATAATGTGAAAGCTGGATTCAAGTCTTGCGGACTTTATCCATTTGGTCCTGATTTTGTAAACTATAAAAGAATTATAACTGCACCAAAACATACTGAAACTAATGTAAACATGCGCCTAGTGGAATCGACTCATCTACAGTATTTGGAGAGTAAAATTGAACCAAATATGCTTAAAGATTTCAAAGTCACTTACAGCACTGGTATGGATTGGACAGGTTGTACTGAAGGGTTGTTGCTGTATAAAGTATGGCTGGCCTTCAAAGACGATAATACTGCATTGCCATATACAGATCTTACTTGTATTAATCTAGATCGAGTTACAACGCCTCCAGAAACTCCTGTTATTGAACCTTCATTTCCAATAGCGGTAAACGAAGAAATCCTGGACGTATCAGCATCAACATCTAAAGATATTGTATCCTCTTCTGAGATTGTAGAATTGAATATGCCGACTAATGTCGCAGAATTAGTGAAAAAATGCGTCATGGCCTGAAAAGAAGACAAATACTACCAGTCGAAAGAGAGAGTATATTCCTTCGGTGTTAACATCAGATAAATGGAAAGATTTTGTGATGGCTAAGGAAAAGGAGAAAGACAGAAAAGAAGAACAAAAACAGATAAAACTAGCTAAAAAAATAAATAAGCACATTAAAAAAAAGAAACCGACCATTGAAATTTCAGAGACGTCAGAGGAAGAAAATTTGCGTGATACATCTCATTCGGACTGCGAAGACTGGATTCCACAGGTAAAGCCGTCGGGTTTCGAAGAACTAGATCGAACACCCCTGGAAGGAGATAATGTCCTGGTTGAATTCAAGAATCCCAAAGCCACTTTTTATTATGTCTGCAAAATATTGCGTTCAAAAGACGAAGACAATGAGTTTGAGATAAGGTACCTGAGAAAACATAATACCACTGGTAGCCAATTCACAATGCCACAAATTCCTGATTTGGCATCTGTTGCTGAGATTGATATTAAAATGATATTGCCACCACCATTGTTTACAGGTAAAACCAAAAGGCAAAATTCTTTTTATACTTTCGAAATCGAACTCTCAGGTCTAAATTTGCTCTAAATCTTATTTTTTTATAAGTTTATTGTATAACTTGAATAATAAACATCGATTTATAATCATTACTGTGTTTAATTTAGAAAAAAAATGTAAGTTCCCTACATAGATTCATGTGGCCAAAACCGGCACACGGGTGTGGCCAGAACTGATTAAATTGTGGCCACAACTAATGCATGGGTCCAGTTCAATGAAAAAAAAATATTTAAAAATAATTAAAGAGCTGTTACTGGATATATTTACATATATTAAAGACAGGTATTTTTATTGTACATTAATGTTGGAAAAATTATAATTTACATTTATGTGCAAGTTTGGTGCTCATTCAAAAACGAAAAAATCCTTAAGGTGGCCACAACCGGCCCACTGACCCTACTAACGTAAAAATGTGTTTAGTGCACTGAATGGCTAGGGACCATTACACAAGGTATGAGCTTCCTTGACAAATATACCTACTGTTTATAGTAAATACTCTCTATCTCCCAGATGAAACTTTCGGAAACGACACTTTGCTTTAAGTATTAGCGTCCATAGATGGCACTGTCCATCAGACGCTTTCTATGAAGGGGCGGGGGGATTATCCCGTGTTCAGGGTCAGCGAGCAAACATAATATTGCGGTAGAATAGACCTATATAATAGATTATGCTGTTTTGATTTATTTAACATGTTATTTAATAAAATAAATAACCAAGTGTTCGTTGTAAATGAGTGTTTCATTAACAAGGATAATACACAACAGTTACTAAATCTGAAAAGCCTCATAGTTCCCATCCTTCATCTTACCCATATCGTTATCCATACGTACTCCCTTCAACTTGACATTATAACTAACGAAAAATGGAGCCGCTATCGTAAAACATCGCCGAAAGTTATTCTTAGTAAAAAAAAAACTTTTTATTGAAAACAAATGACTTCTATCATAAAAGTAAACAAATTTTCAATCATACCTAGAGACGATTTTTCACTTGGCGCTATATAAAACAGCCCTCAGGTGAATTTGAGGAAAATAAACACAATTTTAAAATAAGCGCCTGACGAATGAAGTCTGGTTAATTTGCTTTTCCTTTTGGGGTAAGAATGAAGCGCTTGCCGTCCACTTATATGTACATTTTTTTTTATCTATTTCGTGGCTTCAGTTAAAAATGTCATAATATTATGCACGGGTTTTTACTGGGATGATAACTGAAACAAAGGATACAGTGAAGAATAAGTGAGAATGTATAATAGAATAGAACGACCCCCTTTTGTGGAACGTCCTCAATAAAAGCGACCGTCAAAGCTTCATGCCTAAAGACTACGCCGAGGTGAGGTCGCCGGGTAGAAAGTTAAAACATGGATTCATAAAACCGAGTTTATAAAATTTTACCTTCTACCATATATTTCCCTAATCTACATAATATAATAATAATTTTTATTTTATTTATTTTTTATTGTATAATATTAATAACATACAATAGGAACTTGTACCCGCTAAGCCTCTGCAAGTAGCTTGCCAGCAGGAATTTAGTTCAAAAATATTATATAATACAACAATAAATAACAATTATCATACAAATGTAGCGCAAAATTTGAACAATTCAGGTGAATGCATGTTGTGATCAATGGACAAAAGTTGGAATTTTTTTTTTTTTTTTAAATATGAAAACAGCATAACCGTTCTATTATAGAGATACTAGAACCCAATTAGACAATATCGATTTAAAGAATATCGAAATATAAGCACGTATAAACAAATTGAGAAAAAAAAACAGCAGTACAGTTATGTTACAGTGAGGATAGACTTAATATAAAAGTAACACTTAAATAATTTTAATGATACCCGCAGCTATCAGGAAGATATGTAATCAAGGAGACCATCGTGTTTTTTTAATTGATAATCTTAGAAAGAGTTTCATTACTCATTAAAAGAATGTGAATACTACTCAAACAGCATGAATTAGAACAGCACACAAAAAAGGGCAAGGTGCGACCAAGAATTGAACTCAGAATCTCCCGTTTGCCGGACGGGTGTGTTAGCCGATTCCGCTACCGAACCCCTCTTCAATTACGGTTTTTTTTTAAAATAATATAGCTACATATTTCTTTAAATCATTAAAACTGTTACAACTTTTCTGGATTTTATTATATTGTATGCAAGAAACCAGTTCAAATCAATCATGCAAAAAAAACCGTGATATTTTCCTTACACTTTGAACAAAATGACAAACGCATATGTCCGTATTTTATTACTAACAAAATTTTTTGAAACACATCTCAAACATCGGCTCTCATGCAATTAATTCCTTTGACATGAAAGGAATCAATTCTATGACAAAAAACGATGATGGTGATGGAAGCTGACGGCGTATTGAAATATTTTTTTTTTTAAACTTTTATTTGTTTCTGTAATTTATGGTGCTAGGAGCACAAATATCAGCAATTAAGGTCAGGACATCTTCAAGCACCTAGTGATAGTGAACCTTGTGATTTTGATCTTTAATGGAGGTACGGATACTGCCTTTGTTATTAGTATCCTCAGTGGACCCAACTTCGTAAACTTCGGGGGCCAAAAGAGCTGGAGGTCAGCGGAAGAGCTGTCCCTGTTGAAATCGCGGGCAGATATTATCAAATCCGTGCAATGGGATAAACCGAGCTAAAATGAAAACTACTGGACACATTTGATACTCGGAAGAACAAAGCCGACAAACGAATATTTATGTATAAAATTAATAAGTACTTTATTTACACAACTGCACTGCATAATAATAATATTTGGATGATTTGTATAGCGCCGTTTTTGTGAAAAATCACCTCAAGGGCGCTGTACAAATATTACTTTCTATTCTTATATTATTCTTAAATTACATCTATTCTACCAATTTATTTTTTATTTTTATTTTTTCACATTTATTTTCTCTTTTTGGACATCTAATATAATATAAATTTCAGCATGTTTCGGAAGCGATGCTTCCCTCATCAGGATACATAGTAAACTAAAAAATGATGATCAATTTAGACAAATAATAATTACAAACAAATTACAAACAAAAACAAAAATTATCAATAAGTGATGAAAGTAGGTAAGTAATAAATTAAAAATGTGAAAATATTGAAAAAAAAATGTATTATGTCAGAAACTTTAAAAATAAATTATTTTTATTATTAATAGAAATTAAATTGAGAAAATAACAAGACATAAAAAATAAAATAATTTAAGTTATTACTATTAAAATTTAAATTAATAATATTCTAAATATAGTTATTAATGCGAAAATAAATTTAAGAGACAGCTATAGAAAAAAAATGTTTTCTATGTTTATTATTTGTCTATACTTGTCATGAATGTTTAGTACACTGTGTATACTGATGAGGGAAGCTTCGCTTCCGAAACATGTTGATATTTATATATGAAGTAGTGCATTGGTATAAACATAGTATTTCTTAGTAATTTTATTAATAATGAAGCCACAAAATACTTATATTGAAGAGAATACTGATTTGTTTTGTACTTCTGGAAAATAAATACTAAGACAATATTCATAATAAAAATCTCTTCTCCGGATAAGGAAGAAATTGAGGTTGCAGTACCTACGTATACTACCTACGTTTTTAGTGACTCAATGATATGGCCTTTTATGGCATTAAGGACGAACTAATCCGCATGTAGCATGACTCCAAAAAGTACTAGCGGTTTATCCAAAAATAACAAAAAGTTTAGATGAAGGGTTAACAACAACCTTTGATTATGGAGAAACTGCTGAGGAAACTTTTATCCAGCTACCAAAATATTGAGCTTTACAATAGAATTAGAAACTGCAGAAATACTTGGATTAAAATAACTGACTCGTCTAACGATGGATAGGCGACCAAGTGGTTTAGAAATACAAAAGCGCCTGAGAGGAATAAATCTTTCAGACCCTCGAATAAAAGGATACATTCCTTTACCATGGAGGAAATCTAGTGGTGTAAATACATCAGTAAAGGTGGACTATACTCAACCAGACGCATTATAACAAGGAGGGTGACGGATATCCTCACATCATTAGAGTAATATAATTACTTGATGAAAGAACTAAATTTACTAAATCTCTCAGATCGAGGAATTATTTCCGACTTGATATTTTTGTTCAAAATTGTAAATGGTAGTGTAGACTGCCTGATTTAATTAACCTCATTCTATTTCATATACCTATGAGAGCTACTCGTTCCAAAATCCTCACCAGGACTGAGCATTACAAACACTCGCTTGTGTCGAGATTAGATGAAGTTAGTAATAGATACGCAGATGTGACGGATTTATTTAACTGCACGGAAGGTAAGTTCAAGGAGGATATCTTATCTTTTCAATCAATATTAATTTAACATGAGTTTACTGCGTGTTTTATAGGTACGCATATGTTTTACTTTTACATCGTTCCTGAACATTTATTCTTTACGAGTATATACATTCTGATGTCATTGTACGAACAAATGCCACATTTAATAGTTACCTAACTAACTAACTACCCATCACGCCGTTTTATGCAGAAAGGACGGATCGCCTAACAACTCGATCATGGCATACACCTCTTGCTTCATTCACATTCATACATATTCTCATACATTCTATTCTATTATTCCGATTTCTGACATGGCCCGAATGAAGTATTTGATTCACTTGATCGTGCTATGTCATCCTTGGGCATCCTTGACTTCTTCTTCCATTCACATTCGAGTGATATATTCTTCTTACACTTCTTTCTTCGTTCATTCGCTCTACATTCCCAAACCATCTAAGCATTCCTTTCTTAATCTTAATCATTACGCTTACATCAGCCTTGCATTCTTTACGAATCTCAATATTTTTCAGATGATTATACATGCCTTTACCAGATATTCGCCTCAGAGATCTTATTTCTACGGTATTCAGTTTACTTTCATCCTTCCTCTACCAATTCTATGTCTCACTGCCATACACCAGAGTTGGTATCAGCACTCCATTGTGGATTGCTAGCTTCGCTTCTTTGAACAACTTTTTGTTATTGCTAACTGCGTTCAGTCCTCTGTTAATTTTATAGTTACCTTTTTAAAATTATTTGTGCTATATTCTTATGCTTGCAGTTAACCGTGATATGTAATGATTATTTTTGGTGTATTTATATTGTTGATGTTAATTAAATATATGGCGATGCTTGTTATCCCTAATATAGTATCTATTGATTCATATTGTATGACTGCATTAGGAAAATCAACAACAAATCTCAATATTTAAATCGAATAAGACAGTTCAAATATTGCTCGTGGGCGATCCAAAAACTAAATGTTTCGAGTCGCCTGCTTAACTTGGATTTTTTTTATACGAATACCGCACAAGAGTCCAACTGCTCCCAACCGTCTGGAGCCAGTGAGACTATGGCATCACCAACTGGGGAATGTTGTGAGGCTGAAGGAATTGGGGATAGGAAGGAGAAGAGGAAGAGGAAGGTGGGGAAATACCTGGCTATTCAGATCTGGTCACCAAACATGGCTAAAATCCATTTCAAGCAACGTTTCAATTCTGAATGGTGGTCTTTCACCAGGGCGATACTGAAAGTATCTTCCACTCTAAAAAAATTGTACTGAGGGAGACTATTGCAATATGAACATGATTCTACATCCTAATATGCGTATGCAATAAGGAACTCCAGTCCATTTTTTATCAATAATGACGTTCAAACCTGTATATTTCGTTTTTTTTCGAAAGTTAGTTTTCCTAGTTAAAATAATTTTCAAATTTTAAATTTTTCAAAGTCCGGCAAAACGCTCCAAATCTATGACCGGTTAGTTTTGAGGTTAGAATGTCAAAACAATGATGAGCTTGAGCGTATATAATTTTTTATTCTATTAATAGTAAAGAATAACCAAACATACGTAATAACATTACATATCTTTCTAGAAACTTCAACTCGGAGAATAATAATAGTATTGAGCATTAAAATTATCATAATATAAGTATTGACAATTGGTTTGCGCATGAATATAATAATTTATACCATTAATATATTTTTTTATATTGAACAACAAAAAAGGCTTAAAGTCAACCAAATTAACTTTATATCTCGCCAAAACTAAAAAAATCCATATTTAAAATACAAAACAAAAATGAAAAAAAAATTCCATTCTAATCCCAAAACAGAATGCTCACGTGACGTCAGATGTTCAAAATGCAATGGTACCAACATTACACGGGGTTTTGAGGAGATGATTATTTATTCACTTTAAATAACGGTTTATAAATAACGTATGATTATAGATAAAAAAAGTTATGTATTCAGAATCAGGGTTTGCTGATCTATGTGAATATGGATTTCTATAGCTATAATATTTTTTACTGGAGTTCCTTATTATAAAATATATAAATGATCTGATTTTGGTGCTAATATTTAACCTTAATGGAAACCCTGGGGGAGGAAACCATGTGTCGATTCAGGATACATCATCAGATACCTCGTAAGCTTAGACTGGACTGTCGTTTGAGAGAATAATATGAATCATCGGATATAGTAATGGCCTACAGCCTTTGCACTTTGGAGGGATGGTTTCTCCGACATTAAAATTATTAAATAGGAGTATACTAATGTCATTTGAATGAGAGGTGTAATATTTTTTGTGAGGCTTGCTATCTACCGGTCATCGAATGTAGACTATGAAGGTCAATTTGCCCCTTGGTTTTTTTCAGCTGGCCTTTTTACTTATAAACAAGGTGCTTGACTCGATCATCAAGATAGTCAGCACGGCCCTTACGCGCGCCAAATGAGGCATTAAAATTTCAGCAACGTACCCTCTGGCGTATAAGTTAAAAGTTGTCTTCATAAGGTCCCAATCTACCGGCTAGATCTTAGACCATTTCCTTTTTATCTGTTTTTCTATCTCTCGGCTCCACCGTTTCCTGCGCCCTGTTACACCCCCTCGCCCTCTTCGCCCCATCCCACCTTCCTCACCCTTCGCCCCGTGACTGAAAGTCAGACATGATAGCAGAACTAGCGGGGTTAAGACGCTATTGCATACTGAATGGGTAGTAAAAATATTCACTGCTTTACGTGTTATTGTCTTATAGGGGCAACGGAACATAGCTAATATAACCAAAACACTTCCGAAGCGCATTAAACTTTTCGCAGACTTTCACAGGAGAATATCTGAGTTGGTTATTTCAATAAATTTAAAAAGTAAAAAAGTTCCTGACTTTTGTAAAGTTTGAAGTACCTAGCATTAAAATTAGTTAAATAAAAACTGGTCTATTGTTTATTTTATAACTCCGAAAGTTCTTATGCTTCATGGAAAGGGTGGTATAAACTTAACAATTAAAAATATTTTTTTGCAATTATGCGTTACAATATTAATGTCTTCAAAAACGAACATTGCTTTTTTCCAAAACTTGTTGATATTATGATTATTTTAGAATTGTTCCAACTTTCTCGAAATTTGAAGACGGCCTAATGCGCGTAGAATATAATTTTATTTTATCCAATGGAAACCACAATAAAATTGGTTGGGATCTTGTTTGTAACCTCGTTTACAAAACATGAGACACAACATAAATTGGAAGTTTTCGTTCGGCATGGCGCAATAAAAAGCCACTTAAAATAAAAGTAAACGTCTAGTGGGCAATGGTAGAAATTTACGAGCGATACCTCCAACCCTCACGGCCTCCTTTGCATCTTTCACAAGAAGTTTTGCCCTCGTGGATGTATTCAGAACACGATTTTTTCATTCCTACCCGATGGCCCTGTCGCGTACTCTTCCCACCATGAAAGGGGCAATATGTAAGTTTATCTCAATTTATCTTTATTTCTTTATTTTACCCTTGTCTCCTTCCTCCTTATCCCACAGGTATATCTCCTGTACATCTCCTGTGTATCTCCGGTATCTCTCCTGTATCTCTCCTTTATCTCTCCTGTACCTCGTGTATAGCTCCTGTAGATCTTCATGTATGAAACTGCGATCCGGCGAGCATCTTGCCGAGCTGGTACGTGTCGTGGTTCGGGAATAACTGCTAAATAAATTATCTTATTTGCCGTTTTGACGGCAAATGTATTAAGAAGAATTTACTGTCACCTTAAAAGCTCCTGCCCGCGGCTTACCGGAATAACGATGAAATGTTTCTTGATCGGGACTACGGGAACTCGATATTGTTGTTTCAAATATATATTAAAATTTAAAATGCCTACGATATGCGGTCAACTTATTACGGCAACAAAAATGGAATTAATTGTTATTTATATAGTTATTCCTGCAATTGATTAAGTATTAAAACGTGTAATGTTTGAATTAGCACGTTTTTAGAGAGTGGTACGAATAAAAAAGTTCCGAAATATATATAAATAGTGGCATCATTTGATAGAAAGGGCAAATTTTAAAGCTGTCTTGTGATAGTAATTTTTTGAAAAGTATTTTCAAAAACTAAAATGTTGTTTAATATAATAATATTATTTATACATTTAAGTTTACAAAATAATTAATTATAACTTATGTACTTTTGGGCACTTTACATATAGCTAATGATATCTTGAAAACGAATGAATTTTTTCATGTTTAGCTCAATGTGGTTTTTATAATTTGTTATTAATATATTCATTGCTTAATTTTGATTTGGTCCGGCAGAGCATTATTACATTTCATCCCTTCATCTGTTTTGCGTATTGGCTTTCTTCTTTTTCGGTAGTCTAATTTCCTTACATGTTCTTGTAATCATGTCTGTGAGTGTCGTGTTGTAAATAATATTGATAATTTGATAATAAGTTGTTTCTGATTTTATGTATAAAAATCATTGCGTTCAATGCCAGTATTTGTTTCACTGTTATTCAATTTAAATCCTCTAACATCTTAGCTACTTTTGAATATCTATTTCGCTTTAGTATTATTCGCATTGCTCTATTTTGGAGAATTTGTAATTTGTTTTGTTCTCTGTAGTTACACAAGTAAGGTATCGTTGAGCAGTAGTTAAAATGTGGAGCAATAATACAGTTATAAATTGCAAGTGTCATTTTAATGGAAATTTTTGGACGAATTCTTTCCAAAAAAGAAAATTTTTCGACAAATTTTCTTTTGGATATTCTCAGCATGTTAATTAAAGTTAAATTTTGTGTCTAATATAACAGCTAAGTATTTCATGTCATTTACATTTTCAATAATTTCACCTTCATATTTTATTTTCCCTTCGCTGCATGTCTTCATATGTACAATTATCATAATTTTTTTCTTTTTTGTATTCAATTTTATTTTATTTGTTTTTAGCCATCTTGATGCATGTTCCAGTTTATTATATGTAAATATAAATACATATTTTTTTGTTGGTATTTAATTTATGCAATACCCATTTATATTATGTTCCGTAGAAATATGTTATCTATTTGATATAAATACTCGTACCTTTCCCAAATTTTTATTTTTATTTTATTCTATTTTAGAAACAAACAGTACATGTAATAATCAACAAGAAGCACGGAAAATATTTGGACATAACAATAAATCATCATATTAAATGGACAGAACATATTCCGCAAAAATATTAAACGAATACGAAAACTATACTACATATTCCTTAAAGTTTTTTTTTTTTTGTTTACATGAATACCGCACAAGAGTCCCAACTGCTCCCAACCGTCTGGAGCCAGTGAGACTATGGCATTCCCAATTGGGGAATGTTGTGAGGCTGAAGGTATTGGGGAGGGGAAGGAGAAGGGGAAGAGGGAGGCGGGGAAATACCTGGCTATTCAGATCTGGTCACCAAACACGGCTAAAAGCCATTTCAAACAAAGTTTAAATTCTGAATGGTGTTCTTTCACCAGGGCGATACTGAGAGTATCTTCCACTCTGGAACGTGGGCAAATATACTATATATTATTTTAAATTAATTAATTGTGAAACAACACAAATTAACTAAATAAAATTTACTTGCGCACGCCGGGATTTGAACCCGCGACCTTCGTATTCGTAGTCGAGAGCCTTACCCCTCGACCATGGAGGCCGTCAAGTAAGAAATATTTAACAAAAATCTATGCCACTGAAGGTTTACCATGCTTTAATACAATCAATTCTACAATATTGAATAATAGGTTGGTGGAGGAGCGTATAAAACAAACTCAGCCCAATTGGAAATAGTCCAAAGAAGACTGAATAAATCAATTCTCAAAAAAAAATTCTTTTTTTCAACCCTTGAGTTATTCAACGAATTTATTAGATTTAAATATAATACACCAAAAAAAATCATGACTTAAAATCCATAAATAAAACCTAAAATTCGAGTCATTTAGCACCAGGCCAAGAACCACGGGACAAATAATAATCCGTAAATTTAATACAACAACAGCTCAACACCATTACACATACTCAGCCATAAAATGCTTTAACGAACTTCCTAAAGAAATACAAGCTGAAAAAAATAAAGAAATAACTTAAAATAGATTTTATAAGAAACTTATTTTAGGTGTATATTGTAAGTTCACTTGAAAAAATGTGTTTATGTTTACATACATACATTATATAGAAATATTTTATTTAAAAAAAATTCTTATTAATTTATGTCTTTGAAATTAGTGTATAGACACCAGAATACCATGGTCATGGTAGTACTCTTGAAATTAATTATATGTATAACAAACCATAATGGTACTCCCTCTCTAAACACGAGAATTTCTCAATTAGGGAGGTGTTAATTAAAAAAGAAAAAGATGCGGAAAGGATGACATAAATAAATAAAAACATTTTGAGTACTTACATACCTTCTATTATTACCATCTAAACAATGTTGTCAATTATACATAATAAATATCTTTATTGCTACAATGCGAAATCTCACGATCCGATTCGTAATTACATTTAAATTGAAATGTTATAAGCTGTTCATGTTTTCCAGCGTCATAGTAATTATAAATCTACTGCCTTTATTACCCACCTATTGCGCTGAAACTAGCTACTTACATAGTATCTATCTTCTCACTTCTTTTATACTTATGTTATAAAATTACGCACTAAACTATTTATTATACTATTTTGTACAATCTGCTGTTATAATCTAACCACAGGTTAAACTATTATTCATTGCGATAATTACGCTGTAACTACATACTGTTATATTGTACCTACTTACTTATTTTACACTTTATTTATTATTTTATGTGTACATTATTGTACTCCTTTGTAAAATAATGTGGTAAATGTATCAACATGTAAAAGCCTTCAAGGCGTGAATAAATAAAAAAATAAATTATTAAGAAGTACCAATAGATTCAACTATACGCAATATCCCTGACTAGTGCTATCCCAAGGTATATATGGTACACATAAAAACCGTGTTCTCAGTTCATTTATTGACAATTTGAAATCACCGCTTCTAGAAAATATAAAAACATACATACAAATAAATGCAGGAATAGGGAATTCAAATAAAACATTTATCTTATGCTATAAAAAATACCTTACAATGAGGCATATATTGAATAGCGGGGACTCCTAATGCTTCAGGAAAAGCTTTAACCTCTCTGTGGACGCATTTAGATCATTACAGGTTACAATGAAAGTTGACTGATTTTAGATTATTTCTGTATTAGCAAAAAGAAAGTGGAACAAATAAGTAAATTAGAACATTTTCGTTCTATATTTCGAGCTATAATACCCGACAAGTGATTTGGAAAACTTCTGGTGAGGATGGAACGACAGCTCTCCACGGGTCCCAAAACCGTCCGTCTCTCTACCCCTCGCACAAGCCGACCATCTCCTTGGGCTTGTTTCGCACCCCCAAAACGAGCGTCAACCATTACGCTAGGCCCAAATGCCGATAATAAGAAATATAGTTCTTGCTTTTAAATAAATCCGGGGTAGTTTGTTAAACTTAGTTGTTATGGACGCTTCATAACACTGTGTATAAAATGAGTGGTGTACAATTTAGAGTTTTAGAAATTATTACAAGGATCAGTACCAATGACAGGTCTCTATGAAATATCTGGTGAGTGATTATCTACATAAAATTACAGATAAAAATAAAACGATATATAATGTGTATACTGTATAATTGGATGAGTATTTATCAGTATGTGTGTATGTGTGCACGTGTATATGTATGTACCTGTGTGTCTAAATTGTGATATATAGTAGAGTTGTGAGTGCGTATTGATTACGTTACGAGTGATATTGTGTTTAACGTTTTTTTTTTAAATTACCATAGGGAGTCAATAAACCGTATATGAATCTGATCGTTCCACAAAGTGCAATTCAATTCCAACCATGGGATTTAATTAGAATTAACGTCATCCAAAGTCAAACAACGCGAGACATTAGTGGGAGAACAATGCAAGCGATTCCTCACTCGTAGTTGCTTGTTACCTGCAAGTAGCAGAATACTGAGAAGTGGGCTACCCGCTACCCGCTACCCGCTACCCGCTACCCGCTACCCGCTACCCGCTACCCGCTACCCGCTACCAGTTACCTGTACCTGAATTGATGGGTGTTTCTATAGATCAAGCAAATAGAGCACATTAGCGCTGCCGAAAACAATGCCGTCGCTAATTCAGGTGCACGAAAGCATTTCTACGAATTGTTACTGCAGAACTAAACCTCCTTTTTGATAAATGACTATCACACAATTTGAAATATTAACTGTAATATTAGTGCTGTTAATAAACAAATACCTATTGTTTAAGAAGTAGCTAGACGAAGATTCTTACAGTAATTTTACTTTTAAAGCTGCTGTATTTATTTTATAATATTCAATTCACCGCTAGCACAAATTTTTAATTAATTAATTATTTCTATTTATTATACAGTTAAATTCAAATAATATACATACATTATTTAAATACAATATAGATTATGCATAACATTATGTAGTGTAAAGTAAAAATGACGTGTACTGTAAAAGATTTATATATTCGTATTACTAGCTGAATAAAGTTATGAAGTTGTGAAATCGTGCTTGTCGTTTGGATGCCATAATTTGACAGCGATCTACTTACTATATCTAAATAAAGAAACAAAAAAACCCTTCATTTGAAAATTTTATTTCATTCCAAAAAATAATTTTTTCAAAGAATTGAACTCACAACGCCTGGGTGAAACCAAACGCGATGCCAACTCAGCCACTGACTGACATAATAAAGTTCTTAAGTAGATATCTGCTTGCATTTTCAATTTTGAAAATATTCTACCCAAACAAACCTTCTTCCTTTGAATATATATAATCCGTGGCTAACCATAGTGGTATATCTATGGAGTAACCTAAATACAACATGGCGAGTTCAATGTTTTTCATACTAATTTTAAAACGTTATGGTAACAGTTTATATATTGGATTTCATTAATACTACTATAAATCTTTTCGGCACAAATAAGAGAAAACTGTGCTATTTTCAGCGAAACCGGTCAAGTAATTTTTAGAAAATCGAAAACAGGCAGACAGACAAAGATTCATTTTAATATATATAAAAGACTAATTGAAATACCCGACGTTACACGGGGTTAAGAATAGTTTGGAGGAAAATTTTTAGATTTTGTTGTGTTACCCCTATCACTACCCCTACACAGTAGTTTTCCTCTTACTTTGAACGTCAAGTGTGCAAAATTTCATCAAAAAGTAACAAAATTCTACTTTAAGGGGTGGTAAAGGTGGTATTAGAAATTTCATGTGGACTTCTTCGACTCGTTACGGCAATATGTCGAAACTTTGTTAAATTGGGAATATAAAGTCTTATCTAAAAAAGGATTGAATTTGAAATTAGAAAACAAAAGTATGCACTATAATCCGTTCGTTTTACCGGTAGGGTTTGCCCTTTTTACTAACAAATGCCATTAAAATCAAAGGGTTAGAGGAATGCAGGAGCAAAAAAATATGAAATACGAATATTTAAAACTAACAACAGAAAGAAATATAATAATATTTAACTTGCATCCTTATTGTACAAAGTTCAGCCGGCCGGCAAACTGACCGATAGGGGGCCATTTCGGTGACACTCGGCAAACTTCCAAGGCCGTGTGTCTTTAAACATGCCTTCGTTAGCTCTGGACATAAACTTCAACATGATTTTGTAATTTTATAGTCAGGGGGATTGTGTCGTTTCGATTATTTTGTATGAAATATTTTCTTTGAATCATGAGCCCATATGTGCTGAATCCATTCAACGCAGTACCTGGAAATATCGCTTTGCTCTTCGATCATAGTATTTGGTCGCGTGAATTATAAACGCGTAATTTTAACGGCGCGCTGTTTATAATATGTAGGAGTATAATGAAAGTTTGTCTTATTGTATCATATTTTTATTAAGAGTTCACTGCACAATCGCTCTTTAAAGATAACCGCCAAATGATCACAGCGTCACCTAATTAAATAATAATTAAAATATTTCTTACCGAGAAAAATCTGGGAAGTGACTACCGGCATCCAGATCCGGCGGTATACGTATCCATGCCATTAGCCTACAATCATCTGCATACATGTGTAGGTAGATTCTGCCTATCCAGTGTGCCTCGTGTCAGTAACTCGTTTAGCGATTCGTAATAATAGAACGTAATTTAATATGCGGCGGCAGCAATTCGCGCAAAACTCGGAAACTCATGATACTGTGGTTTGAAAATTCATAATTAGAACCTCGTTCCTTTACTGCTGTGAAAACTGCTTCATACTACCGAACGGTTTGAAACCGCTGTAAGATATATTGCATTATTAGATCTGAATGCGAAATAACCAAAAACACACGTTTTCTGAAATAGTAATTAATATTATACTTTTTTTTTTATTAAAGAAACTTATACATACAAATTAGGTTTTGCAGTTACCTATTACTCTTTCATTAGAAGCATTATCTTATGGATAGAAAAGGGCTGTACATTAATGCAATAATTTTTTTATTAATTTTTATTCAGTAATTTTAGTTAAAAATATAAGGTGCAGCAGTAAGTATGTATAGATAACTTAAACCACATTTCCATCTACTCTAGTCCTTTGTACCTTTATCCCACTCCTATGTTCCCCCCAATCCTCCCATCCCCCGACTGACATAGTTCAAGTTAACTGATTTAAAACTGTATATTGTCGTACTTTACTAACAGTATTTATCATCAGCAGTGGAATATTTATAATTGGCATGATTTATTGTTTTTATGTAAATTATGGATTTACTGTTAATTTTCCAAAAAATAAATAAAATAAAACATTGCAATGTGTCGAAGGAAAAAAAAACAAATATTTTATATTAAATGTAATATAAAGAGAAATGAGACATTTGCAGAGAGTGTAAATAGTGCATCGTAACCTAGTATAATATAATGTAAGAAAAACACATTTGTATTTAGAATTTTATTTTTTATTTGCCATGTAAAATAAATAGAATAAAGAATGCTTGTGCGATTAATTCTTTTTTTTTTAAAGCTTTTTTATTATTTAAAAAAAATGTTTTTAAACAATTTGTTAGCAGAGTCCAATACTTGTATTTTATCTTTACTTTTTCTAATTTCTTCCGGTAATTTATTCAAAATATACTTTCCAATGAGTTTTGTACATGAAAGTTAAAAATTAATCTTTTTCTATTATAATGTGTTTATTTGAATTTAAAAAAAAAAATTAAAAAATGGGACCTTTGAATTATTTAGATAGGTGTTCAGTTTGGTAGTCATGCGGATTTACAAATAAATTAATTAATTTGAGTTTCTGAACAATTTATATGGGGATTTAAGTCTAGTTTTGTAAACTGCTTCCGAACTGATGATGTCATTAATTTATTTATTAATTTAGGCCCATTGCAGGCTATTACATGGATATTTACATAACATAGAAAAGGTACATGTGCATTATAATGGATAATATAAGAAGAAACAAAAGAATTCGACGCTTTTATCCGGATCTAAATAGTTTCAAATAACGTAGCCCTACTCGATGAAAAAACACCACTAATGCATGCTTATGCTGTAACATTAATGTGCCAAATATGTCAACGACATCGAAGCATTTGTTCCACAGATATTAAATCCGTCGCAAAGGGGAATAATATTGCGACGCTGAAGTTCAATTATCACAATAAAATGATACAGTCTTGTCCTACCATGTAGATTAAAAGCAATCAAATATAGCAGTTCATGGGTATAAAACATTAAGTTAACTATCTTAAGCAAACATATTAAATCGCAAATAGTTCAACGTTCAGATAATTTTACTAAGTCATCATGTATGATAGATTGTACTAGTGCGTAATATATTACGCATAGATTTGATTTTAGGTTTTAGTTGTATCATTATACTTTTTTTTACTGCATTCAAACCAATTAAACCAATTCACCACTGGCTTGTACCACTGTGGAAAATACAGTAATTCTCAAAATCGTGACCCGAAGTTGAACTCCCGACAGTTGGCCCCCCGATAGTTGATCTCATCGATAGTTGATCCCCCCGACAGTAGATCCCTCCGACAGTTGATGATTAGGGAAATTACGCCATAGATTCCTACTTGCATATAGTATAACTGAATGTCCCCGAAGTGGTAAGTTGCAAGTAGGAACTTGTAGCGTATTCTACCTTAGCCGACTGCATGCATAAGTATATCGTATTTTGTTATTCGTCCATATATCCACACTGCATACTCCTTCGGGTACTCGGTATTATTGTTAGTAAAAATATTTTATACAGTGGATTTCCACTCGAGACGACTGCAAATATAAGTACATCGACTTTGGTTATATAGCCGCATATACTGTACAAATGAGGACGTATAGCAGAAGTAATACTTTAAGCGATTAACTGTCAGAGGGATCCACCGTCGGGGGATCAAATGTCGGGGGGCCAACTGTCTGGGGGCCAACTGTCGGAGGGCCAACTTTCATGGAACCCTCAAAATGGACCAGGTTTTTCAAACGAAACATGTATTTCGACTTTCAGTAAGCAGATCTGAATAGCCTGGAATTTCGCTTACGTCCTTTTTCCTCACACTTTCCTTCCCGACTTACGTTTGCCTTACAGCATTCCTCAAAATAAGGACTGTGCCGTGGTTCCACTGGCTTCAAATAGTCGGAACTCTTGTGCTGTATCACACAGAAAATTTCAAGGCACACATTAAAATAATAAAGACTGATAATCTCGTAGTGACCAAGCCTTGAATTGTTGCTTTAAACCGTTCCGACCAAATTTGACTGTTGTGACCAAAGTAGAAAGTTTCATCAACGCAGCAATGTTCAGAAAACAGCACGGCAAAAATGGAGGATTAGCGGACTGGATCCAGAATCCGTAGCAGCATGGGATCCTCCTCGCTCGGATGATTGATGGCCGGCGAAAGAAAGGGACGACGTGCGTGGCCTTCTCGTATACTTATAGTATACACATATGCTACCCTGTCTCTTTAGGCTCGCATTATCAAGGCTTACGTCATCCCCAAGCAATGAACAGGCCAGGGATGTCTCACCGGATTGGTAAAGCACCAGACTGGTGTTTTAGACAGGTGATAAGTAGGTTTAAAAATTCATGAATCTCGCTACGGGGCTTAAAACGGTCACTGAAACCGACAAGTGAAAAGCATTTCATTTTCTAATGGGATTACTTGCCAAATAACTGGTTCTCTAACGGTGTCTTAGCACGAAGTCAAGGAGCTCTAGACCAGAGATTCCCAACGTGGGCGATATCGCCCCCTAAGCGGCGTTTTAGAGATCCGTGGGGGCGGTGATGGCTTATTGGGCAAATGGACGATGGTGAAGGGCTAAAAGAGGACGGTGAAGATCTGAAATGGGGACGAATTTTACAAAAATGTTGTTTAATGAATTAAAAAATTTACTTCACCACTTTATTAATATACACTGATCTACATGTTTCGAAAGCATTCTATATTATAAAGTATTAAATATATTGGCGAACAAATCATCACTTTCAAAACGTGTAGATATGTGTATATTAATAAAGTGGTGAATACAAAGCTAATTTTTTAAATTGATTTATTAATAATAATGCCACAAAATGAATACCAATCTCTAGAAGAAATTAAAAAATCGTTTTTATTGAATTTTCCTAATGAATTCAGATTGTCGTCAGAACATCGTTGAAAGAATTACGCAAGAAAATAAAGCATCTAATTATCCTATCTATTTATCGATTGATATTTTTTGACCTTTTCTTTGTGCCAGGTTTCTCGGGAATTGTCAGGCAAACAATAATGTACTTCAAAATATAATATGCAAAATATGCACATAAATATTTATCGAGCAGGAGTGAAATGCGAGTTATTATCTCTCAGTCACAGTGTATTTATTTAGATTTCATCGCATTGTCGCGTAAGAAGAAATGTAGGGAGGGACGGCACTGATGAACAATATAGTAAAAAAGTGGGCGGTGTGATAAATAAGGTTGGGAGCCTCTGCTCTAGACGGTAGGTAATTCTTTGTCAGGTTTTTTGCAAGTAGACCTAGAACAAGTAATAGCGAGTAATTTTGACGTGTGATTGTTGTTCCTACCCGTTTATGAAAGAGTTCATAGCCAATAAGTACCAAAGCCACCAATTTGCTTTTTCAGCGCCCTTGGGGTGATTTTGTATCTATTGCACGACGATCAACAATATTTAATGCACCAGCCAGAAAGTACATAAAGGTTCCTACTTACTTTTTTATAATTGTTATTATTTTTATAGTTACTACATTTAAAAAAGCGATATGTTTACGGATTTGTATAAAAGTTAAACTAATTAATTTATTAATGATAATAATAATAATTGGATGATTTGTATAGCGCCGTTTTTGTGAAAAATCACCCTAAGGGCGCTATACAAGTATTATTTCCTATTGTCTATCTAATTATGTACAAACAGATAGAGAAAACATACTTACCTGGCAGGTCGCTTCAGATGAACAGTTTTATTAGAAAAAAAATGTAAGCTTAGAGAAGATTTTTATCATAAACATTATCAAACATGTTTGATAATGTTTATGCCTTCAGTAGGCGAAAAATCTTCCACGCGTAATCGTAAATTAGCTAGCGGATTTTTTTAAAATAAATAAATCATTTTTATTGAATTTAGTGACGATGGTTATCATAAAAATTTAAAAAAAAATAGATTTATTGAAATGAAGTTTTACAGGTTAAACTTGAGTACAATAAAAAAGTATAAAAAATGTGATGCAATTACTTTAAATTCACAAAGCATTATAAAAAAATTAAAAAAGCATTTAAAAAAAAAAAAAGTAGTATCTACAAATTAAAAACCTTTCCCTTTGTAACTTCTCTGTGGCATGCACTTATACATTATTATACCTTCATCTATATTATAAATATGTTACACTTATATACTAACTATGCATCGTGTTATTTTTTTAAGTTCTGTACACATAATCATTTTAATGTTAAAATATGTAAAAGCCCTTTGGGGCATTAATGAATGAATAAATAAAAAATAAATAAAATAAATAACATCGGGAAGCGCATACGGATTTTACGTTTCGTTGTTAACTTATTGTTATTAGTTATTTTTCATAAAATTTTGTATCGAAAAATGATTTTTGTTTTTCATACTTCTTTATTTTATTTTTACAAGAACACCACACAGGAGGCCCTGAGGGAAATTATTTCCCTCAAAACGTGTATCATCTTTGGGGATGCTGTGTTGAGGTTTTTTTAGAGGATAGGAATGAGTGAACCTGGGTCTTGAAGGGACCGATATTGTAGGAGGAACGAAACACAGATGCCGGCAGATCATTCCACAGCCGAGCTGTTGAATAGAAAAACGAGTCGTAGAAGCAACCCGCTCTCATGTGACAAATGTCAACCGTCTGCAAATATTGGGCGCGCGTTTGGCATATTTTCCAACTATGCACTGGTGCAGAAGGGATCAATGACGCTAATTCCTCAGAGCATCTGTCATTAAAATACCGGTGGGACAGCTTTCCCACCTGAAGTCTGTGCTCCAAAGATTTCAATCCTTTTGTTAAGATAAGCGGATCTATCAAACGGACCGCCCGTTTCTGCACAGAGTCGGGACATAACTGAAAACTTCTTAGTTTTTTGTTCCAGGTAAAACAATTCGATGGAATTCTTTCCCGTCACACATCCCTTTCCGCGAAAATATAGTTCATTCGTTGTTAGCATTGTGTATTTTTTATTTCATTTATATATTAACAAGAAAGTATTTACAGTGAAAGCTATATAATTATCATATTTTTTATTACATTAGCCATTCCACCTTTATTTTTTTTTTAAATACACTATTTTTTCTGGGCGATAGTGTGGAAGTACCTCTTCCCTTAATATGACTAAGGAAGTCTAAATGTATAGACTTTTTATAAAAAGACGAAGAAAAAATGGTGTTTTTAAGTTACCTTGAAGAAAATTTTTGTTATTTTACCTGAAAAAGGTTTTTTTTCGCTGAATATTTGATGTCGACCACTTCTAAAACTTTTTGTAAGCTATCAATTTATCAAATTCAGTTCACCCATTTGCATCTTTATAGGAGGCAACCCTCTTTACAGTCCCTGTCATTTTCCCAACTCAGTTATAAAAAATAGATATTATCGGAGGATAGTTCTATAAAGATTATCTGTTATTCCGTCACTTGATTAGTTTTTTTAAAGTAATTTCAATAGAAATAAATAAAAACTTTTAGCAAAAGTTATTTTTTTGGTTGGAAGTTTTCAAAACTGTGGCAAAATGAATAAATGATTATTCAATTTTAATAAATTTTCGGATTCGTTAAACAATATAGCAGTGATGAACGGGAAAAAATATAACCTTTTTATTAAAAAAAAAAAACAATTAGATAAATAACAATATTTCCATTTATATTTAACAAGTTGCCAAAATAATTTAAAAACAATTGCTCTTTGACGAAATTCTGATGTTAAAGTGTTAGCTTTTGGAAAGTAACCTTGTGTATTGATGGTAACAAATATGACGGTCTCCTTGGTTGTATAGCTCCTTGAAAGCTGCGGTTATATTTAAAATTATTTAAGTTTTACTATTACATTAAGTTTATCATCCATGAAACAAAACTGTATTGCAGTTTTTTTTCTCAGTTTGTTTAGTACGTGCTGATATTTAGATATTTTTATAATATTATTTAAATCGATACGCTGTTTCCATATTTTAAAAAAACATTTTTTCCAACTAGTGGACATTGATCACAACATGCATGCACCTGTAGTGTTTTAAGTTTGCGCTCCATTTGTATGATGATTGTTATTTATTGTTGTATTTTAGTGTTAATATTATGCTATGTAATATTATATAATATTATATTATGTTAATATTATGTAGTATATTGTTGAACTAAACTCCTGCTGACAAGCTACTTGCAGTGGCTTAGCGGGTACAAGTTACCATTGTATGTAATTAATATTATGGAATAAAATAAAAATAAAAGAATTATTTTTTCGTTTTCCAAGAGTTTTCAAAAATGATTTCTTTGGACTTTTTTTTCTCAAAAGTTTTCCAAACTGTTGGGTATTGCAAAGTCTATTCTGGGAGCGGGTTGCGGGTCACGTGTCATACATTCTAATAAATAAACTATCGGGACATATTAGCGAACATTAGAGTAATATTCTAGCTCCATCGCCATAATAATTAATTATACGACTTTTAAAAATATATCTATCACTTTTTTAATAGCGTAAAATGTAAATGCACTATTGCATTTGAGTTAGGAAGTCTTTACAACGTTTTATTAATAAATATGTCACTTTAATTAAACTGTAAAATAGTACCACAAAAGTTTATTAGGATTAGGAAATTGTTCCATCTTATCCCCTCCATTACCATAGTGAGCGGGCTTAAATATAAGATTGCTATTAAAAGTGCCGCTAGCACATAAAACATAGTGTACAATTCTTTGAAATAAAATAAGTAAAAGTCCTACAGTAGCAATAGGCAGCCCGCTCACTGGGAATAGAAGATTATCTCCACATTTATGCACCTCTAACCATAGTTGATTCTAAGCATAGTTGATACAGGAAGAGGGAGAAAAGTTCCCTGGCACTATACACAAAACCTTTACAATACGACACGGATTAGAAAATTCAATATTTAGAATTTTCGAAAATTTGTGGTGGATGCCTAATCGTTTTATTTACTCGTATTTATTTTTAATTTTATATCATTTTGTACACTTTGCAAGACTTTAGTTAACTGTTTTACGCTTACATTGAATATAAATAGTATTTATTTTATTTTAGTAGTTTGTGAAATCACAAGTTAAAAATAAATCAATTGAAGAAGAATAATAACGAAAACCCTTAATATTTCAAATTCTTCGGATGAATCTGTCACCGCGGATAACATTTCAGAGAATGAAATCTTATTTGTAAATACAGCAAGAAATCCGTTCAAATGAATCAGACCAAGTGTCACCATAAATTTTAATTTTGTTTTTTGTACAATTGGGATATAAATATTCCGAAACGGTTTGCGAAAAATATATCGACACTTTCGAAACTTCAGAAAGGTGGTTCACGTCGACGTTGTCCGTGCTTCCCTACAGTATCCGAGCCCCACCGGAGCCCCCGACCGGATCACACCAAAGACTACCTCTTCGGAGCCAAAAATCAGAATTCCCCATACCACACCAACCCAACCTGAAGGAACACCCCCTGGAGTAGTGCACTCCCTGGAACACCCCTCTGGAGCACTCCTGCTAGTTCTGTCAGGGGCTGGGACGCCCCCGCCACATAAAGATGTGAGCGTTAACCGGCCAAAGGAAATATATTTATGTCTTCCCACTGAATACTATTTTCTTTCCAATGATTTTTATTCCCCTCTCCACGCGTGCGATCATAAATCACGAGCACACAATAAATGTATTTTCCAATGTGGCCCCCAATTCGGTGGAAGTTTCCCGAGACGAAAGGCTTAGCTGTTGAATTATGTCGGGCCACGATAACGCCGCGCCGCGCCGGGTGCGGGCGGACGCGGACGGCTGAACATTGCGGCCTGGACGGATGGCGGATGGCGGATGGCGGATGGCGCATGGCGCATGGCGCACGGCGGTACCTTCCACAGGCTAATTAGAAAAGATTTCCACAAGATTTGCATACTCCACGCACGGCAGCGCTGGAAGACAACGGGCCGAGGTTAAAGCTGCCGAATCGGTTCGCCCGCCGCGTAAATTGTTAACGAAGGAAGCGGAGATCCGCCCGCAGATAAGGGTCGATTGATTTGTGGTTAGCAGTAACGGCATTATTTGTTTGTTCGCCGTTTTCATTTCAGAAAGGTTGAGTCATTTGTCAGACATTAAAATTTAAATAGTGCTTTGTAATGGAAGGATGCCGTTATTTTAAACTTTCACGTTATCTTGGTACGCGAATAATTGATGTTCACAAAAGAACAAAGGTTCTTAATTGTTAATTTATAATAGAGCACTATCGGATTTTATGTTAAAAGAAAAGATATAGCCTTAATAATACTCTTTTCTTTTGTAGCATTATTTTCCCCTTAAAGGAAATGTTTTTTAGGGAATCACCGATAGGAAATCATTTTCTGATGATGATTCAATGAACATTGTATATATCGTCTCTGAAACTACGGATAAGATAGGTGGCACTCATAAGCAGTCAGAAATAATAATTTACAAAAGATAGTTAATGTTTTTTTTTTTATAATAATAATATTTATTTATTTGAAACACATATTATTTAACATCAACATTTAAGAAAGCTTTGACTGCCCAACTAGGAACAAATCCCGTTTTCGGACAGTCAAATTGGCAATTTTAGTTCATATTAAGTCCCATTATACAAAAATAAAGAGAAAAACGCTAGTATTGTAATATATTAATAGTTTTATTTACTTATTGTTGTTTCCCTATTTTCGTTGTTATGTACATATTACTCTTTACTTATATTTACCTAATATTATATGTTTATTGTTGTATGATTGTTAATGTTGGTTATTTGCTTATTATTATTATTTAATTGGTGTTACATGATTTTTATTATTTGTTTACTAATATTTACTTATTAATGTTTACTTGTTTTTATTCATGCATTGTTATTTACTTTTTACTATTTACTGATAATCAGTAAATTGTAAAGCCGCTCATCTCAACACAGGATTGTCCTAGTGAGATGAGTGGCTAATGTTTTTGTTTTTACATTCAAATTTAAGAATGAATAAATAAATAAATGTATCTAGAAAAAGTAAAATAATTAAGTATAAGGAGATTATCTACATGCGTTTGATAGGCACTGGTTGGTGATATGAGAGAAAAAAAATGCATCTAAAATTTAGTAGTAAAATAAAGATAATATTATTGACTAATATTGATAAGATTGAGCTACGTATTACTCAGCTTTATGAGCCGACGACAAATGATGACAAGGGATGCAGCCCAAATGCAGCAAAAAATTAATAACATATTAAATATATGTTATTCAGTAAGTACAAAAAGTAACTATAGTAAGTTGTTTAAGAAATGTTTGTCTTTTTTCCTTTCCTTGTTTAGGGTTTTTAAATCAATTTAAGATCTTTTCCCAAAGAGCACAAATAATCTAACATAAATTCAGTGGAGTAAATCAAACCATGAGATGGTGATAGTAATAAGGTCAAAGCGCCGCAATACTAGTTAGATAGAAAAGATGAAGGGTATTATACAATTCCCAGGATATTTTTATAAACCCCAGATAGATAAAGGATTATAAATGAATCTACAAAGGAAAAAAATAAATATTTTGTGTATATATATACTACAGCTATTGAGCGATACTTACATCGATTGATATGCATTATTCCTGTGAACCATTTCAAGTACGTACATGTAAAACACCAATGGGCAAATTATAAATTGAATGTAAAAAATATACAAAATATTAAGGATTTTCGACCAATAGATATGTTACCAAATTCGAAATGTTTAAGAACAGGATATTTACACTTATTGTACACGAGCATTAATTTTTGTTTGGTCGTAACTAGTAGTTTGGGAGTCGTAAGAGAACATTTTGGGGATCGGGATAGGTTACATTAATGACATAATTAGTACGATAAAACAAATAACATCAAATCTATTAGAAGATAACATATTTGAAGAACGTCCGGACAATGAATCAAGAACTCATTAAACAAAGTTTTTTTAGTTCAGAAAAACAGCATATGTATGTATTAATATACGAGGATTGTCCGTAAAATAAGTTTCACTATTTTTTTTTAATAGGGAAATAATTTTTATTTTTTTTATTTCTGGATCGTAGCTTCGTCTTCTCCCTCCACATCCCTATCCAGCCGAACTCGCTGCGATGCTCAGTGTCAGCTTGGCAGCCGTAAATAATGGAGCTCCCGATCGCATCGCCCGCGAGGTGTGAAGTACGCTCCGTGATTTGTTTTTTGTGTGCCAAAGGCTATTCGGCAACGGAAAATCATTCTAAACTGACAGAAGTATATGGAGAAACGTTCATGATTGTTCAAATTGTGCGCAAGTGGTGCAAATAATACAAAGAAGGGCGCACAGACGTCCATGACGAACAGCGGTCCGGACGGCCATCGGTCAGTGACGAAACAATTGCGAAAGTGGAAGCGGCAATACTGGCGCCCTTCTTTGAATTCTTTGCACTACTTGCGCACCATTTGAACACTCATGCACTTTTCTCCATACACTTCTGTCAGTTGAGAGTGGATTTCCGTCGCCGAATGGCCTTTAGCACATAAAAAACGAATCACGGAGCGTACTTCACACCTCGCGGGCGATGCAATCGGGAGCTCCAAACTTTACGGCTGCCATACCGACACTGAGCGTCGCAGCGAGTTCGGCCGGATAGGAATGTGGAGGGGGAAGACCAAACTACGATCCAGAATTTAAAAAAAAAAAAATGTATTTCCCTATTTAAAAAAAAATAGGGAAACTTATTTTACGGACAACACTCGTATATCTAATCCAGATAAATTATTTAAGTCAGATCAACATATGTAATTTAAATCTTACTAGATCAACATACTACGGGAAGAGGTGATTATACTCGTATATATATATATTTTATTTTTTTAAAGTTATATAACTTTGTTGCATGAGTTTTAATAGACTCCCATCACTCTGTCAGTTAACTTACTACGCTTATTCAAGTGCGCCACAATATTTCATTGTTTTGTTACATGACGCGTATAACTGGTTAAAATATACCACACTTCAGCAACAATCTACAGAACCCCTGATACCACCGGTACTAGCTAATAACCTAATAACTACGAAATTATTTAATAAACATTTTTTACAGACTGCATTAAAAATGGGTTAAATCCCAAAACATAAGAAGACTACATTTGATAGTTTAAACAGCCATGAAAAGGCTAATTTCAAGGTGCTGCTGTTAATTATTAATTTAAGACATTTTACAAAAAAAAAACATAATGCAGAAAGTCCCGATAGACTACTTTTTTTGAGTTTGTCTAACGGGAGCTTGTTATTCAAACTTTTATCCATTTACAGATAAGGTTACAAAATATTGTTGCAGTTGGAAATAAACATCACGTTTGGCGTCAGGGTTGCAATTATAAATAAACATCACATTGGGCGTCAGTGTTGCAGATGGAAATAGCTGCGGTATTAGGAGTGGAAACTGGGAGAAAAGATGAGGAGGGCTCTGGGCAAATGAGAGGCGGTGCAAGAATAACAGTTTGACTCACCCGGAGATCGTATTCTAGGCGGGTTCCGGCGTCGTCAGGACATTAGCTCAGTATCGGTACAGCAAGGAGATTTCCTCTCTCTCAAGGTCATATGAGCCGGCCGCGGCCTTATAATTGAAGGGGAGGCATGCTATTCTACTTTAAATGACGAGATGGCGTACTTTCAGTTCAAAATTTATTGTAACAAGGACATGGTCATACAAGTTATATGCAGGGTTCGCCAAAAAGCTGGCACCTACTATGTTCTAGACTTAGACTATTCCTCTCTCTGAAGGAATTCTAACCGGGCGAGTTAATGAGGGAAGACACTATTCCTTACCACAAGAAGCAAGAAGTATTCTAGGATCTTCCCTTTGATACGTAACAATATATATATATATGTTATGGTTGAGATTTTCACGGGTGTAAGATGTAGAATAATTTTCTCGGTTCACCCGCGTAATGTAGTCCTTAGAAGGACTTTTTAACTCCTGACGTTTCGGACAAATCACATTGTCCATCTTTAGAGGCCTTACGTCTTGAGTTTTGTTTTGAACTGATCGCTTGAGCGTGTCCGTTCAATCCAAAAGTCAAAACCTAAGTGGTTGCAAATCATTTTAATAGTCTAGGACGCAGAACGCGTGTAGATAAAGGGTGGGGGTAGGGGTGGGGCATTTAATAGGCTGTTTACGCATAGTAACCGGGTTATTTTTATTTAAGGAAGTTGAGGGTAATTCTAATTAGAATACATATACATATATCAATATAAAATAAAAACATATGTAACAAACTAAAAGAATAAACATTTCTCAAGATTCTTACTCAAAAAAAATTCTTCTGAAATTAAAATGAAAACATAAACGACAACAATAAATCGTATTTAGAATAATGTTTCCTAATTATGTAATTCAAACAATTTCTTTCATCTAGCCAAGTTTTCAAAAAATTTATTAACTGTTTAGTATTAATACATTTTTTTTTATTTCAACGGGTAACATATTTAAACAGCTAGAAATCATGTGATCAAAAGTTCTTTGTCCATATTTGTTTGTATTCTTAGGAACCGTTAAATATTCATCAAAATTGAGACGAGTATTTTAAGTGTGCTCTTGTCTATTTGTATTATATATAGGGTTATTAATGTACTGATATATAATTTTATACTACGGAATTGCTCTTACTGAAATAATTCTGAAACTCTGATAAAAGTATGGAATATTATTCCTTTGTTCGTATAAACTTTTATGAGCTAATAATTTAACCAATGAATTTTGCACTGATTGAACATGATTGTTGTCTGTTTGTACAATTACTGATTCCAATTCTAGAATATCTTGTCTATTAATGGCAAGAAGATTAAATGGACTTACATAAAATAAAATGATTTACAATATTTAAATATTTCAATTGTTAATAATAAATTTTAATATAATATATATCATAACGATACTTATACAGACATCGTCAAACATAATACCTACTTCAAACCATCCTTTTGTTAAAAAAATATCAGCTTTTCATTCCATGCTTAGTAGATTTATTTAGTTAGTTAATGTACCTATATCATAAAATTATTTTAACAAAGAATTAAGTATAATTAAACAGATCGCAATAAATAACGGTGTTAGTACTAAATTAATAGATAATATAATAAACAAAAGTTTAAGAAAAAAATTACTAAATCTTATGTATATCCACAAATAACTGATGTTAGTAAACAGTGGAGAATAATATTGTTTTTAAATAATAACAACTCAAATTTAATAATTAAAAACATTTCAAATACTATCCAACCAACTTTTTATACTAATAATAATTTAAAAAAATGTATTTTATATAACAAAGATAAAGATAATATTTTAAATAAATCGGGAGTATATGAAATAATTTGATCTGATTGCCACTATTTTTACATAGGAAAACTTCTAGAAGTTGGAGTATTGGAGATGAGGAACACCTAAAATGTTTAATCATGTTTTAGAAACCAATTATTATTTTGATATTAATAAACGATTACATTTTTTTACATACAAATACAACCGGTTTACAAGAAGGAGAAATTGAAATTTTAGTAATCAGAAAAAGCTTCAATAGTTGAATTAAATTTTATTAATAAAAACATATTTTTTTATAAAGATAATAATTTCTTTTTGAATTTCTAATATAAACTTGTTATTTAATATGTTAGAAAAAAAAATTATTTACATTTTTGATTGCCTACATTAATCAATTATTGCTGATGTTTATAATTCATCTATTCTTTCATTATTGTGTTCTATGTTTATCATTTGTCTATACTTGAGATTATTGTTTTTTGGTATTCTTTATATTCCTGGTGAAGAAAGCATCGCTTTCTAAACGTGTATATATGTGTGTATTAATAAAGTGGTGAACACAAAATAATTTTCAATTCATTTAAAAATAATTTCCGTCCATGTTTTGACACGTACGATGAAATCAAAATGTAATATTGTTGAAGCACTAGTTAAAGCCGCTCGCGCTTGTCAGAACACGTTGCCTGCTTACTCACCTTTCCAAATATACACAATTATTCCGACTGGCAATCTCCACAGTGGAATTGTTTGACCCAGATATTAAGGCCTCAGACTATTTAATTGCAATTCCCGAAAGTTTTGCTAATGATGTTTCGGTCCCCAACTTGCTAACCTCTTCAGGTCGGTACTGCAGCAGACACTAGTGCTGCTCGCAACTCCTCGACAAGCCAAAACATTAATGCTGTTCAGCAAAGGTTACTTCAATCTTAACGTTCGCCCTTGTTAGCTCTGTTTCGTAGCTCAACCGTATTGCAGATTGTAACTCGCATCAAAATACTTTTATGTTGTCTTTGAATCCGAACCTGTTTTTTTTGTATTTAAGAAATTTACTTTTCAAATGTTAAAATAGTAAATAAATAAATAAAATATCCTAACGAATTCTCTAATGCGGCTAAAAAACATCAGCAAAACACAAGATCCATTAAACTGAAAACAATACATGCTCACTTTTATTTAATTATTATTTTTTAAATATTGGTATTCACTTTGTGGCATCATTATTAATAAATGAATTAAAAATAAACGATGCTTTCTTCGTCAGGAATTACGAATTATTAAATACTATATATTAATACTATATATGTATTCTATATATTCCTGACAAAGAAAGCATCGGTGTCGAAACATGTTGATTATTAATAAAGTGGTGAACAGAAAAGTAATTTTTAATGAATTAATTTTATAAATTCATTTAATTATTTACGCTCAAATTAACAATTTATTCATCAATACACTCGCATTTTATTTCCACACACATACCATTATAAGGTTATTCAATTATGGTTTACTTTAAATAACCTACGTCACTTTGAACATTACATATATTATATTACGCTTATAACTTGTTCATGTTTTACAACATCATCATAATTATAGACTTGTTACCGACCCATTACGCTATAACTAGCTACTTACATAGTCTCCATTTTATACTTATGTTATTATATTATGTACTTAGCCACTTGCTATACTTCCTTGTACAACCTGCAGTTATAATGTAACCGCAGGTAAAACTGTTATTCAATACGCTGTAACTACTTACTTATACTGCACTTACTTACTACTTTTACACTCTAATTAATATTTTATGTAACATATTATTATACTCCTTTGTATAACTATGTTATAAATGAATCAACGTGTAAAATTAATTAAAATTACTTTGTAATCACCACTTTATTAATATATACATATCAACATGTTTCGAAAGCGATGCTTTCCTCATCAGGAATATATAGTATACAATATTCTGTATATTCCCGATGTAGAAACATCGCTTTAGAAACATGTTGACATGTATATATTAATAAAGTGATGATTAAAAAGTCATTTTTAATTCTTTCATATTATTATTATTATTATTTATTATTTCAAACATCTTCTTGTAATACTTTAGAAAACATTACTATGTAAAGATGTAACCATGTAAACACAATATGTACCATCCGCTTCTCTACACAAGCATTTCTTAGAAGAGATGTGTAGTATTGTAAATTGAAATGAATAATATTATAATGAATTTTTTCTAATGTAAATATAAAGCTGATTTATATTTTTAGTATTTCTATAGTTCTAATTTAATTTTCAAAAACGTTTTATTTATAAAAAAGCCCTTCTCGGTAATTATACGCTAGTTGTTTGCCTTTCAAAGCCATTGTCAAACTGTGGTGAAGGGACTTACAGACATTCTATTTATATTGTTTCTATATATATATATATAATAATTGTAAGTACTAATAAGTATATATAAGAAAAATCGTTTTACAGATTGCTTTTAATTTAATTATCAATACCCTTATTCATTTCCGAGTAAATTGACCGATATTATTAATGGTTACTGGTTTCCCTATTAAAGTGTTACATTGTGTTATTTAAAATTGATTAAAGTCCATTGAAGTGGTAAAACTTCATTTATAAATAAACGTTTATTTAAACTAAATAGTGATTGCTATTATTAAAAAATAAACTTTAAATTAAAATGAAGTTATAATTTCTTCAAAAGATTGGTATTCACTTTGTAGCGTCATTATTAATAAATCAATTACGAATTACTTTAAACGGAGTTAAGGAACACCTAATCTGTTGAAGTAATAATAATTATTCTGAATTTGCCAAACGTATTTTGGAAAATAATAATTCTTATTATACAAATAAATATTTTAAAAATTTACATGCAAATACAACAAGTTTAAAATTAGACAAATTTGAAATCTTAGTAATTAGAAAAAGTGTTAATAGTTAATTAAATATAATTAACAATAAAAAAACAACTATTTCTGGAATCTATTTTTATATTAATATTAATAAATAAAAAAAAATCGTTTAATTAGTTTGGTTAAAAAATTAGTATTTATAATTTCATCATTTAAAAAAAATTGATTAATTATTAGCTCCTTTAATCAAATTTTGTTGTTTATGATTTGTCTATCCTTACATTATTATATTCGATGTTTTTCATTTGTCTATACTTGATATTATTATTTTTTAGTATTCTGTATATTCCTGATGAGGAAAGCTTTGCTTTGAAACCTGTTTATATGTATATATTAATAAAGTGGTGATTACAAAGTAATTCTTAATTCTTTTATTAAATTGAATTCGTATAAATTAAACTTGAATACAATGAATATTTAGTTTAAAATTAATTTTAGAAAATGCTACTATGCTATACATATTTATTTTCCGAAAAGTTAAGTTTTGAAGATACATTTCTGCAACCATAGCCCATTCCCTCTTTTCAAACCACCTCCACAGAGGAAATCCCGAGGGAAACCCCCCGGACCGACAACATCTTTGAGGCTGCTGTGAGGAGAGTTTTTCGGGAAAAGTGAGGAGTGAAGTTCAGTCACCCGCTAGTGCAAGAAGGTGGAAATAAAGATTCATTCGAAATTGCAGAAAAAATTGATTAAGAATGTGTATATCTAACAGATGTGTCCACGAACCTGCATTCCTCAGAGCCGAAAGACTCCTGAGAGTTTGTGCCTCTTGACTCTTTCCATCGCCAAAAGTTATCCGCCCCTCCCCTCCCACCCGCCGCCCCGCAACGGGCGTATCAAACCTCTACCCCCACCCGAAGGCTCTATCCGTTTCTCGCTCACTCGCTCCAGACATAAACTTTCAGATACCGAATGCAAGTCTACTCGAGACTGCAGCGAGAATCAAACCAACAATTGAAAACAAGCCGAATGAACCATTATGATGTCGGACGTAGAGCCTAGTTTGCCGCGCGCTATCGGAGATATTTAGATTATTCTGGAGCAGAGGTCGTAGCTTGCTACGGCGTAGACATGTACAGGCGTAGACGGTTGAATGTCGGACTAAGCTCGGCTTTGCGCTCAGTATCGCGAACACATGTTGTTGGACGGTCGGGTCGGGCGCTCTGGAACTCTCCGCTCACTGTCGACTCGCAACTCGCTCGAGAAATACTTCGCAACCGACCGCCGCTAAATGATGTCATGTTAATATTTATACATGAAGACATCATTTGTTTCTCCAGTTTGCTATTGTATCTAAAGTGAAAGACATTTGAATCGTTCGTATCAGGTGGAAATCATTTTTTTATTAATTTTGGAAAAGTTATTTTGTAATCTGATCCGAGAGTTAAAATTTTTATTTAAAAATCACTCTCATATCTAAAACGAATTTTGTTTTTTCCAAATATGATTAACGTGTTTTGGTTTTTTTAATGTCCCTCTGGCGCTATTTAAAATTACGCTACACTCGTATTATCATCCGTTTGAAATGGTAAATATAATTAATAAATAATCTGATGAATGATAAACCGCGACCCTTGTACCATGAAAGGGGATAGATCCGTTGTGATAAGGGCTGGAGGTAATCTTTTCAAAAAGCTTGTAAGCAAAGGAGATTTTCTTGGTTTGAAGAGTTTTGTAGATTGAAGGATGACGATATAAAGAGACCCCTTTAAAGGACCGCATAATTAAGGCAATAAAAATGTTTAATAATATTTGATGAAATGCCTTCAGAGCAGTCTTAAGGCAAAATGGAATATTTTATTTTTAAATATACCTTTTTTAACCCTTTTATTCCAGGGTGGTAATTATGCCCGCTTTAAAATTTTTGCTATTCAACTGTAAAACATGCATATATATTTTTTTTAATATTTTACTTCATGTTTAAAAACAAGTACGGTACAAAGCGAGCTCATGGTATAAATTTTTTAAACTTAAAAACTAAACTAAACTTTAATTTAAACTTTAAAAAAATGCATTCGAATTTAAACGAGATAATATTACTTTTACACGAAAAAATTATTTTAATTCTAGGAAAATATTCAAAACCGTTTCTCTCTTATTTAATAGACATTGTACCCAAATAACAAAAAATTATTGAATTGTAACACAATTTTTATCACCGTTTTCATTGCTGAGATCAGCGAATACGTCAATCTTATAAAAAAAAATTATGAACCCAACAATTATGAAATAATTTCTAAAAATACAATGGTGTATTCATATCGGATTCACTAGCGTACTGAATAGTAGATGGGACATTAGAATAGATAATGGAGCAAGTAGTGTCCTAGAAGTGACGTCACGGCCTGAATAATTGACCGGGACGAATTTGCAGCCGGACAGTACACGGAAGTTCAATTTCACCAAAACTTCAAACAAACTTACAGCTGACCCACCAGCCAATCTACCGAGCTAACGACCGCAGCTGGTTGGATATTGTCAATGCTTTAATTCCATTATTCGATGCATACAAACATATATATAATATCTTTTTTTATTTCTTCAAATGATGCAAAATAACTTTGTGGAGTCATTTATTAATTCACTAATAATTACTTTGTTTAAAACCACTGTATTAAATATATAAATATCTATATGTTTCAAAAGCAGAGCTCCCCTCTTCAGATTGAACAATTTACCAACAAACACTTTTTTAAATTTAAATTAAATTAATAAATTGATAAGTTATTAAAATTAAATTAATAAATTATTTGAATTAAATTAATAAATTAATTGAATTAAATTTAAAAAAAAATTTAAATTAAATTATTTAATTATTTAAATTAAATTGATTTTTTTTTATTAAAATAATTTTTTTTTTTAATTAATTATTTAAATTAAATTGAAAAAAAATATTTAAACTAAATTAATAAATTATTTAAACTGAATTAATAATAATTACTTTGTTTAAGACGAACTATATATAATATGTAAATAACTAGATATTTCAGGAGCAAAGCTCTCTTCTTAAGGTTAAATTATTTACCTGAAAAAGTACGTAAATTGTCCATCCTGAAGAGGGGAGCTTAGCTCCTGAAACATGTAGATATTTATACATTAAATACAGTGCTTTTAAACATAGTATTTATTACTGATTTAATACATTGTATCACCCAAAACCTATGAATTGTTTTCCTTATGGAAAATAATTGCGTTGCTTATTTAATTTTTATTTTGGTTGTGGCAAAATATTACCTTCCTGTGATTTTTTCATAAAAGTTAATTTAGATCATAGTGTTCCACTTTCACTTTCTAGAGCGCATATTTTATCGCGGAGAATTTAATTAACCATTAATTTCTTACAGTCGACGTAAAATATCAGATGTAGTGATTATAAACGGCAGCCTGGAGCTACTCATAGTCTCTAAGTCTCCCGGCAACTTCGGCGAAAAGTGAGGGAATGTCAACTTCTTCCAATGTAATAAAATCACTGCGATTCCGTTCATTTACGAACTTTTTCTTTTCATTGCAATTTAAATGAGACGGGATAATTTAGCCCTCTGAATACCTTGCTTTAATTTATTAAAATATTTTATTAAACTTCTCTAGGTTATTTTTTGACAGCGAAAATATGCATAACGTTCCGTCAACCGCTTCATTATTTTAAAACGGATGAACGTATGTTTTATTTGTTTTTTATAATTTCTACAAAAGATCGGTATTCACTTTGTGGCATCATTATTAATAAAAGAATTAATAATTACTTTGTAATCACCACTTTATTAATATTTACATATCCACATGTGTCAAAAGCGATGCTTTTCTCATCAGGAATAAACAGAATACTAAAAATAATAACGTCAAGTAGAGATAAATTATAAACATATAACACAATAATGTAAACTATAATACACAAATTATAAACATAAAAAACAGATCAATGTAGGCAATTAATTAATTAAATTAAATTAAATGTTAATAAAAAATATTATAAAACAATTATATATTAGAAATTCAAATAAATAAATTCAAGTGAGAGCTATTTAAAAAAAAATTGATTATTAAATATAGTAAATCTCTAATTTCTCTAATTGTAAACCGATTGTATTTGTACATAAAAAATTTTAAACTTTATTTATACCGAGAAAATAGATGCGAAAACATGATTTGCCAATTCAGAATAATTATCATTATTTAAATACCTTGGGTGTTCCTTTACTCTAATACTAAAATTTCTTGAAGTCTTTCTTATGTAAAAAAAAGTTGGAATCGTTACAAATTAATTTTACCCCAGATTCATTTAAAATATTTTCTTCGTCTTCGTTAGTTAAAATATTTAATTTTTTATTAATATAAAAAGCTGGTTGGATAGTATTTGGTAGTTTGTTTTTAATGAAATCCGATTTAAGTTAACTAAATTTGTTACCTGCTAAAATGACATATCCGTGATATCTTATTTATTATATCTTTTAAGTCAGAATTTAGTCGGTATTAATATATTATTCTCTAAAGAAAATTGATCTCTAACTAATAAAAATATTTTTACGACAGAGATATTTGAGTTTTACCTACATTCACAAAGTTGCTGAATATAGATGTAAATTTGAAGCAAAGCCTTTATGTTCTAATTGAGTATTTAAAAACAAACAATTTTATTATGTTTTGATTGTGTGACATTAAATGTACGCCAATATGGGTGTTAAGTTAAGCTAGAAACAATAAAATTTACGATTATTCTTCTCGGGCGATGCTGAATTATAAAACTAATAACTAATGATAATTATAAACTAATAATCCAGAAGTAATGGAAGCTTTCGATAGGAAAGTGCGTTCATATAAGAACTAGCAGTGACGAAATCTTTCACAAACTTAACATTATGTCAATAAAAAAATTATACTCTAATACAATAGTACTTTACATTCACAAATACAAAAAATAGGAATTAATAACATTCACACATACTAGAAACACTAGACCTCAGAGTGAAAAAAAAACAGCAAGGAACCACAAACACAGAATTTGAACAAATAAACTTCTTATACTAAACTCTACAATAAAATCCCACTATCTTTTAAAAATCCCAACAACCATAATAACTTTAAAAATGAAATAAAACACTGGATACGTTGCACAGGGAGATCTGAAATAGAAATTATATTTACACCAAATACAGACTAACACCGAAACCACTCAACTGCACTCAAAACACCTCACCTTAGAATTTTTTTTTAATCAAGCACAACAATTTAATATAATTTAATTTAATATTTTCTAAATGATATCCTCAGCACGGGAAATCCCAGCGAGGGTATCATTATTTGTTACTTTGTTAGAAAGAAAATTAAGATAATAAAACATTATTATTATTATCTTAAAAGTAATCAGAAAATATTTAATTTAAACTTAAACAGGCTAAATGGAAAACTGTTAAAAAAATTACCCATGAATATATCGGCGCGACCAGTTATAAAAATATTTTTTGCTTTTATAAATTATTACAGCATTTAGCTCGGCCGAGAGACATAAATAATCACGACGTCGCAGGTACAATTACTGTACAATGTACAGTAAACGGCCTGATTTGTAACCGGGAATAATTGCACGTAACGATAACACAATGTATAGCGATATGCCTGAACTAATTGCAATTTGATATAACTAAATTGGTAATGCTCGTCAATACGTAATATAAGACAAGATTGACATTTTTGGTACCCTAAATTCAACTTTGAATACTTTTTTTTATATTAAGTCGAATTACTCCATGGGAAATCGTTTATTTATTTGTAAAAACAAACAGCTTTTAATATAGATTTACATACAAAGGAAGTTTAACAAAAGGTGAGCTAACAAAGTTTATTATGCTGCCAGTGGTTAAGTGCGCTTTTATCAGAAAAAAAACAATACAAAAAGGGAGGGACGAGGAAGAAGATAGGAGGGGGACAGTAGATGCTCTCGATGTTTTCTATGCAACATTTCGTTTGAAGTCGTATGTATTTTTAAAACCGTGATGTTCAACAATAAATCAAGACTGGTTCGACATATCTTTTAAACAATATTTTATTCCAAAGCTTAAACACAAAATCTAGCTTAATACAACACTATTCGCATTAAATTTAAATATTATCTGTTTTCGTCTGTTATTTATTTGTATTATATTCTTTGTAATAATAATAAAAACAATTCACAGCGACGCCAATACAACAACTATTAAGAAAACACATCAATATCTCATCACAGGCTCTCCCTAACTCAATAACATATTTATAATCAACTTATAGTACATATCTTTATTTTATATAACACATTCTAAATATAATGAATTACTTTAATATTATAGCTGAATTTAACAGTACAATTAAATGAAATAAATAAAAATAAATTAAAAATAATTGAAAATTACTTTGTAATCACCACTTTATAATATATGATGAAGAAATCTTCGCTTTCGAAACATGTTGATATGTATATATTAATAAAGTGGTCATTACAAAGTAATTTTTAATTAATTTATTAATAATGACTCCACAAAGCACCAATCGTTTGAAGAAAATAAAAAAATAAATACGTTTTTGTTGAAACCAATTATTTTGCCGTTTGGTCTATTTATTAAATTTAGTTTGAACAAACACTTTATTTTGAACCACTAAATTATTTTTAATTTGTTACCAATTTATAAAAAAATAAGTAAATGGAAAGCAAATGAAAATTATCGACAAGGATACACAAAATATGTTTCTAGAGAAAGGCACTTTCGTTTTCCACATGGGTTTTCCCAAACCCTCGCTGTCCAATCTTCGCCCTTCTGCCATCGAAAACATTTGGATACAATAATTATTGTTTTTACGCCGAAAGGCTGAAAAAATAATGATTAATCGGAAAGCAAACGGCGCTGGCCAGAGCACCCTGTTTCTGTATCGAAGCCAATATCAATTTGTCAACTTTTATTAATATTCGTGATACGCCAAAATGTTTAATGCCTGCCCACGGTACGATACTTGCCGCTATGGAAGTTATAGCTATCCACATATACGGATTGTACCGTACACGCTGTGAAAACATTTATTGGAATTCTCACCGGACTCTAAAATAGATTAAGGGACGTAATTTTACACCAAGTGATTTTTAACCCTCTACAAATATTCCAATCGGTAAGTAGCATTTTAACTGAACACATAGCTTTGAATGGTTCCATTTTAATTACAGATATCGGTTTCCTTTATATCTTATCATTTCCTTTTTTTAATAATTTCTTAAAATCAAAGTTTTTAATGTTAACAGACAACCGTGACAGCTTGTACGTGTAACCTATTTACTCTAACATTGCACGGACATCATGCAAAGCACATCGCAATTGTATTTAAATAATATATTGTATTATAAATAACCTTTTCTTCGATAGGATATGAAAAATCGAAGGTTTACTCTACAAACATATATTTCAGCCAATCGTTTGCCCATAGGATCAGAAAGTTTATTTGAAAACCCTACCTGTATTCTAAAGTTCTCTAAACGTATTTTAAAAACTAAATATTAGTTTAACCAAACATTAAATACCTAACTTTAAAATAATTAATTTCTATAAATACATGTAGAATTATATTTATAATTATATACCTATGGAGACCCTAGAGTTCAATCGCCGCAATTATCATAATGAAATACACCATTTTTAGGAATTCTATAATATAACCCATTTATTTCACGTTTTAAAAACAATAAAAAGTACAGGTGTAAAAACAGTTATTATTGGCAATTGACGTCACAAAAAATCTGCAAAAGTACTAGTCGGCAATGAAAAGACGCTTGAATAGGTGTAGTTCCGCCCAACGCCTCCGGCCACGCCAGGGAGCCCCGCACCGAATGCTGCTCCCGGTGCGCCCCCGACAGGCGAGCACCCGCTAGGCTAGACCCCTACACAACACAAAACACAATGTGTGCCAGGAAAATAGAAACAAGGCAGTGCAGTCAAACAAGGAAACACAAGAGGGGGGACTAAGGGAGCTGGCTATCAGGTAGCAGTGCAGAGTGCAGAGTGCTTGTGCAGCGTGTAGAGAGAGTGGCAGAGGCAGGGCGTCGCGGCGCCTCGGCCCAGCACCGCCGTCATGTATCTGGAAGTTCTGGCTGGCGTTTCCGCTATTCTGTTGCAGCTGCTTCTTCAAGTTTCCGGTGAGTTTTGCACAAAGTTTCACTTGTTTGGTTGCGTGGTGCGGTGCGACCGCTAATATGAACTAATGATGTTTTCCCGGGATATGTTTCCATTTAAATGGTTAGTCTGTGAATACAGAATTTATAAACTTTATCCTGCACCGCTAGTAATAAACAAACTCTTTTATTGTCCAGAAATGGTTTCCTTCGATGCAAAATTTTACTGTTCGCAAGAATTTGAAGGAAGAACTTGAGGTGGAATCAATGTGATTATTATAATAAACTCTTAATCAAATATTCACCTAATCGTACACCAGAAGCTCTTCTGAGAGATGTGCCCCATATCAGGAGTTGCGAACTGGCTCCCCAATAGTATCAGGATTATCTCTAAGCATATACCTTCAGCATTTAAACTGAAATCTTGTTAGAATCAAGGTTTTATGCTGCGGCGGGAACGACATCACAAGACATATGTTTAGTAGTTTTATACTACGAATGCTACATTACTATTCAATTATTTTAATCAGATCTATCACAGATTATTTTGCAATACTTAAAGATTAATGAGTAGTATCCTATGATCGGTTAAAATTTCTTTTCGGATAGAGTTAGATTGGAAAATTATCTTTTTAATTTAATTTAATTTATTACATTACATAGATACATTTATAGAGCATTATATAACACAATATAAACTACATTATATTGTATAATAACTAATGAAAATTGGGAATATTTAAACAACTTAAAATAATTTAAAATAAAATGTATACAAGTGCTATCGTGTCTTGTCAAGATGATATTAGTTCCCAGCTAGGCAGATTGCCTATTATAAACAACAAACTGCTCCAGTTATGCATGGTGTAATACGCATTTGGTAATTATTGTTTTTTTTAAATTTAATATATCTACTAAGTGTTTTATAAATAATTGATAAGTATGAATAAATTTCAGTGATATTATACAATATTTTTGCATGCCTCTACCCCAAGTCGATGAAATATTTGGTTATTATTGGACCGATAAATGACGTTTTGTAGGTATTTCTGGGGGGATTTGTATTAACAATAATATACTAAAATGAATATTTTTTTTGTGGTTCTCCATTTTCTCGACAATTACTCTAATGGTTTTTGCCGAAAATAACACAGTTTGATTTTTAAGTGCCAAGGGGGTTTAAAGAGTAGTATCATTATTTTCTAAGTTTATCATTTGTCTATACTTTTTAGTACACCTTCTATGTACCCTGATGAGATTTATATATTAAAAACAGTGGTGTAAACAAAGTAATTATTATTAATTTATTGATAATGATGCCACAAAATATGTATAAATCTATTGAAAAAGTTGTTTTAATTATAATTACTTAATCGTTCTAAATCCTGTTTACCGACCCACCTAGTGTTATCCAATATGAATACTTTATTTCCCGTTAAGTCTTGTAAGCATAATCGTGCAGTAGTATCCACAGTAGGATTATGGAACACAATTATAATATCCTTTGTTGGCAAATTAATGAATCTTCCTATTTGATTATATTTACGAAATAAAGATGTTTTATTCAAAGAAAACACTGTTCTAAAACAGACATGTTATTAGCGGCTGTGTTAAACATACAACATCTTCAGGCTGTTGAGAATAAAGATAGAGTTTTAAAATAACATGGTTCTTTTGAAAAAAGCAAATACCAATCTACCGCTGGTTGATTAAGTGGAAATTAAATGGGCACTAGGAATCCTTTATTCGTGTCTTCGAGGGAAAACATAAAAACCATCAATTTTATTTAAATTATCCCACGTAAAGGACTGACAATAATGGTATTGCCTGAACAATAATTTGGAAATATTTTAGTAATGTGTAAATGTGTCTCTGTACGAGGGAAGCGTTGCATGTTTTAAAAATAGTTAGGGAAAACGGTGATTTTACGGGGTGGTTTGACATCACAATAGGTGTTAGGCAAGGGTGAGAAATGTCACCGTGGTTATTTAATATATACATAATTGTATGCAAGAATTGAAAGAGGTGGGTTTGGACGCGAAAATGAGTAATCTGAAAGTATGCTGCCTGTTGTATGCTGATGATGCTGTGCTGGTTGCTAACAGTGTGGAAGAAAAGATGGATGAATGAAAGAAATTCTATTAACGGAAGACTGAACGCAGTTGGCGCTAACAAAAAGGAGCGAAGCTAACAGTCCACAATGGAGTGCCGATACCAAACCTGATGTATAGCAGTGAGTCATGGGACTTGCAAAGGAAGGGTTAAAGTAAACTAAATGCTGTAGAAATAAGATCTCTGAGGCGAATGTGTGGTAAAACCATGTATGATGATTTGAAAAATATTGAGATTCGTAAAGAATGCAAGGCTGATGTATACGTAATGAGCATGATTAAGAAAGGGACGCTTAGATGGTTCGGGCATGTACAGCGCATGAACGAAGAAAGTAGTGTAATATGACACGAATGTGAATGGAAGAAGAAGCTGGGGATGCCGTTGAGTCGGGCCATGCCAGAAGTCGGAATAACAGAATAGAATGTGAATGGAAGAAGAAGCCGGGGATGCCGTTGAGTCGGGCCATGCCAGAAGTCGGAATAACAGAATAGAATGTGAATGGAAGAAGAAGCTGGGGATGCCGTTGAGTCGGGCCATGCCAGAAGTCGGAATAACAGAATAGAATGTGAATGGAAGAAGAATCCGGGGATGCCGTTGAGTCGGGCCATGCCAGAAGTCGGAATAACAGAATAGAATGTGAATGGAAGAAGAAGCCGGGGATGCCGTTGAGTCGGGCCATGCCAGAAGTCGGAATAACAGAATAGAATGTGAATGGAAGAAGAAGCTGGGGATGCCGTTGAGTCGGGCCATGCCAGAAGTCGGAATAACAGAATAGAATGTGAATGGAAGAAGAAGCCGGGGATGCCGTTGAGTCGGGCCATGCCAGAAGTCGGAATAACAGAATAGAATGTGAATGGAAGAAGAAGCCGGGGATGCCGTTGAGTCGGGGCATGCCAGAAGTCGGAATAACAGAAGAGAATGTGAATGGAAGAAGAATCCGGGGATGCCGTTGAGTCGGGCCATGCCAGAAGTCGGAATAACAGAAGAGAATGTGAATGGAAGAAGAATCCGGGGATGCCGTTGAGTCGGCCATGCCAGAAGTTGGAATAACAGAAGATAATGTATTAGACGTTGAATGAATGTGAAGGAATCAAGAAGTGTATGCTAAGATCGAGTTGTTTGGTGGTCCATCCTCTCTACCTACCCCTGCGGGGAAACTGCGTTATGGTTAGTTAGTTATAAATGTGTTTGTTTTTTAAAATTTAAATATGACTAGATTAAGATTTTGGGCTATGCGTTTTTTCCGTGTGAATGGAATACAGGAGTAAAGGGAATTCCGTAAATAGCACAGCCATACTGTATGACGAATGTGTTCGAACAAAGTTTAAAAAGTCAAAAGAAATCCATCCGAAGGATCAGTTCCCTGAGGTCATTCCTGTAATTGAGTATGTAATATTTTATTTAGTTACTAAAACAGGTAATATTTCACTATTCTGTAAAAACACGGTGCGTAATTGGCTCAGTACTCCGTATTCCAATTGGTTAAACAAGGTTAATAAAGAAGCCATGGGACACGTGTTCGACTAAGAGGTGTGTACACGAACATCGGCATCATTGTGATTCCACAAACCAAAGTTTTCGTGTTTTGCCAGAACGTATTAACATTTAAATTCAAAGAAAAGTTGTACAGAACATTTGAAAATTCCCCTAAAGTTATTCGGCTCTTCGTCAAACAAACCCGGAGAGGTCAAAGTGACAGCCGTCTGAAAAAAACATGTTTTGAAATTATCAAATATTCACCCTCCTTGTCCCGGAATCAAGAATATTCTTTATTCAAAACTAATTTGAAGATGAAAAGACCAGAGTCACCTTTCCCCGCCAAACGCGCGGCGGAGTTATAAGCCATTATCGTTTCCTTTTTACTTATTCCGACTTGTAGCCTTTTGCAATTACAATATAAATGAAAAAATGTCATGTTTTATGTTTTTGTTGTGTTTATTCCGCCGGCGCTTTTTCTGGGAGAGTTGCAAAAGTAATTTCTGAAACTGGCAAACTGTTAAATTAAACGCCCTTCCTGCACTCACTCGGCCTCGACTCCAGAGCCGGCTCCAGTGGAGGTGCTTCTACCACCTTGCCACCTTGCCACCTTGCCACCTCACCGCCCTACACCGCTTTTGCTCCCTGGCGACTTCTGTTTAATTCAAATCACAATCATTTCTCATCTTAAAAACATTCAAACAGTTTTATGGTTTGTGTATTGTTTTTAACTCCGCGAACAAAAATAACGGCCAGAGTTGGATTCTTGGAAAAATAATCTCTTTATTGTGATTTAAATTAAAGTTTGGCGGACTTCACAGCTTGTGGTGAACGCATTGAACACTGAGTGGCGACTCTATTTCTCACAGCCGCTCAGCCTAAACATGTATTGGGTGTTGTGAGTGAGTTATTTTGGTTGTTAAATTAAATGTGAATATGACTCCCCACTCGAACAAATTAAAAATATGTTATTTTGTATACTTGCATCTGGCTGTCTGCGTGGTTAAGCGGTTACGATCATTGGCTACAAATCCGGATATCGCGAGTTTAAATCCCGGCGTGCGCAAGTAAATTTTATTTTATTATCTTGTGTTATTTCACACTTTATTCATTTAAAATAATATGTAGTACCTAATATTTGCGGCACCTTCCAGAATGGTCGATACTGTCAATATCGCCCTGGAGAGCTATTCTTGTTCTTTTTAAGGAAGATTCCTTAACTTTTTCGTTAGGGTTAAAGCCTTCTTACTTATTTGACTCCCTCCCGTCATTAAAGAAAAATATTACTTGTAACATCAATGCGAAATCACAACTCTCCAGTACATAGCACTATTCAGACACATCGGTACACATACACGCTCACACACACACACACACATACACTTATACACTATACACTTTTTTCTTGAATGTGTTTTTTCCAACTTTGTTTTATTTTTTTGTTTTGTTTTTGTTATTTTTTTTTGTTTTTTTTTTTTTAAATTTTTATTTAAGTAGAAAATACAGATACAGACAATAATATCAAAACAATATATTATATCTAGAGAACTCGCCTACATCCTAGCTATTTAACAGCGATTAATATGATACAGATAAATAAATCTTTAAAATAATATTTAGAAAAGTTCAGGAATTTAAGATTGTGTTACATAGGAGAAAAAAAATTGAAAAAGTGCGCAATGTCTAAATAAAGTAACAGAAGGTAAACAAACTTAACAAATAAAATTTACAATATTGTAAAGGGAAAAAAAAATACAGCATTTGTGCGCATCCGGATAATGTAGAATAAGTCGTTAAACCTAGTTGTTCTGGGTGGTATTTTGAAGTTTTTAGTTGGAGTAAGGTATGACAGTCGATAATTTTATTACACACTTTATATAGGGTCATAATATCAGGGTATGTTCACCGGTTAGAGGGTGGAGACATTAAAGATAGAGAGCATATGTACTTATCCACGTTTAGATGCGCTCATTCTGTAATTAAAGCAATGCAGAAATTTCCTTTGAATACTTTCAATTTTGTCTTTCTAGATACCGTAGAGTGGAGTCCATATGGGGGTGCAGTGTTCAAGTTGAGAACGGACCAGTATATAGAAAAGGAATAGGTAGGTTTCAGGTTTTCGAAATACAATATATATTTTGTCAAAATAATTGTGTTCATTCCTGTACTAATTAAGGTGATATAACGAGACACAACCAAAAAACAGTCATGTTTGAATCGAATTACACACGTTTCGACTCTTTTCCACAAAAAAAAAACATAACCTGATTTTGAAAGATTGTTATTTTTTCTAAATAATTAAATGCTAACATAGTAAGTTTGAAATTTTAAAAAAATATCAATATATTTTTATGTATTGAAGTTCTTCTTTTGGTCGTTGCGCAGATTTTTATATTTTCAAACGAACATTTGTTATAAAACACAAATATTTCATATCATTTAATGATACAGTATTATAAATCATTACATTATCTAGCTTGGCCAGTAAACGGAAATTCAATTTTAGTTTAAATAAAATCATTAATAAAAAATACCGAGTATGTATTTTGCTACGAAACTTCGTCAATTTGTGTATTTATTTACGTATGTACTAATAGATATATTTCACAATATTTTACACATCTACTTTAATTAGATATTATTAAATAATTAGACATAATTAGAAAATAAAATTTATTAAAAAAGTACAGTATTTTAATAAATTTACGAGCTCCTGTTTGCATATGTTACCGCCAGCCGGACAAGAAGGTCAAAATCTCAGAATCTGTCGAGTTCTGGTAGTGGATGGACGTGTCTTCGCGGTGCTCTGATTAGCAATATTTTTTACGAATTATTTGGTTTATAATGGGCAGAAAAATACCGAGTTAGAAAACACAAGTCACAACATCAAAAACAATTTTTGAAATAACGTTTTGAAGAAAAATATTGATTAGCGATATTTAATAATGTAGGTACCTTAATACCGTATAGGGTAGTCCGAACGAATCAGTGGTATTCAGTCAGATTTTTTTACTATGCCTACTTATAATTTTTATAAAATAATTTACTTATAATTATTTGTTTTTTTTTTATTTTTCACTGGAAAGAATCAAATGAATTGTTTTTTAAAGCTTAATCTACATATACGTATATATATATAAATACACATACAGATATTATGTTCCTGCATCAAAGATATTATGGTGACCGATTCAACTGTAATTTCCGCGGCTATTTATTATTAACCAACCTTTATAATAGACTCGCATTAATACCCGGCGTACATGCTTACATAACCTTTTATACAGAGGGTCCGGAAACTCGTGGTACAAACGGGAATGTAGTGATCCTAATTTATTTTACTTTTAATATTTATCTGCTGGCAGATTTCTCTTTTGCTTTCTTTTGTATTAGTAGGTACGTTAAGACCTTTTTATTTAGTAATAACTTATACGAATTTTGGATTACGGCTTGGGGTAGGTTTACATGTAATATATCACTACAAATGAATTCAAGTAGGCTTTATTGAGACTTTATGGTGCCATCTTGAATTTTGTATTGCAAATAAATATAATTTAGGTATGAACTATTATTTCAAATGATTCAGTCTTCAAATTCCATCGTATTTTAATCTCAAATGCTATGATGGATATATATTATTTTTACAGTGTAGAAACGTTTAGATATTGTTTTTTTACAAAATGCCAAGGAGTTTAATGATGTATTATGTGAAAAATTATAAATAATCGTTTTTTTCATCTCGTCAAAATAATAGTCCAGTAATTTGAATCATCCTACCTTGCATCAAATGGAGTAGTAATGATTTTTATATAATAAAGACCGGTGCACGATGCACGATGTACGATGCATGGTGCACGATGCACGATGCACGATGCCCGCACGATGCACGATGCACGATGCACGATGCACGATGCACGATGCACGATGTAAGATGCACGATGCACGATGCACGATGCACGATGCACGATGTAACGATGCACGATGCACGATGCACGATGCACGATGCACGATGTATCGATGCACTATGCACGATGCACGATGCACGATGCACGATGCACGATGCACGATGCACGATGTACGATGCACGCCATGCACGATGCACGATGCACGATGACGATGTAACGATGGACGATGCACGATGTAATGATGCACGATGCACGATGCACGATGCACGATGCACGATGTACGATGCATGGTGCACGATGCACGATGCACGATGCCCGATGCACGATGCACGATGCACGATGCACGATGCACGATGCACGATGCACGATGCACGATGCACGATGCACGATGCACGATGCACGATGCACGATGCACGATGCACGATACACGTTGGATGGATCACGTTGAGGCGATCAGAATAAAGTCCTGCATAATTGAAACAACAGTGGTGAGACGTTCACAGCTTGGGTCGCGTGCGCCGGCACCGTTTGGGCCGCCCTGAGCTTCCATCGCGCTGCACATCACTCCCACATCCACCCCCACATCCCCTCCTGTACTTTTGTACTCCTGGAACGGATTTCCTACATTTAATTGCCGAAATAGGCTTTTCACACTAAAAACGGAAACGGTGGTTCTACCTTTTGCACCGGTCCTAATTTAATGGCGGGAAAGGCAATGCCATTTGATATTTTATACCAATCTCTTTGTAAAGGTCTCAACTACTCGTATACGAATATTCAAAATATAATTTAAGTCATCCTTATCGTCTTATCTTTTGTGTGTAAGTATATTTGATTAATCTAAATTGGACCTGTAGTTTGGGTAATAAATCCAATCACTTGCATCACTGAAGATGCGGAAAATGTTTTTAGTTTTTGTAATGATTTAGGCCAAGAAAAAACAGTCATTTTTAATGTAATATAATACGAGAATGTACATTTATTACACATTGAAAAAAAACTTTATATGCCAACACCGACTTTACCTTCCGAATCGTATTTATTTTATTTATTTATTCATAAATTTAAAAAACAAAAACATTATCCACTCATCTCACTAGGACAGTCCTGTGTTGAGACCAGCGACTTTTAGTGAAACGATATATTTGTGTATAATATTGATTACATACAATGGGAACTTGTACCCGCTAAGCCACTGCAAGTAGCTTGTCAGCTGGAGTTTAGTTCAACGATATTATATAATACAAAAATTAATAACAATCGTCAATCAAATGTAGTGCAAAATTAGAACAATATAGGTGCATGCATGTTGTGATCAATGTAGTTGATGTAGATCAACAAGTTGGAAAAAAATATTTAAAAATATATATGAAAACATCATAGCAGTGTTGTTATAGAGATACTAGCCTCCAATCACATGGTATCGATTTAAAAAATATTATAAAAATTTGAAAATTTCTGCAAATATTAAACAAATTGAGAAATAAATATTTAAAAAAATAGTAGTACAGTTTTGTTACAGTGAGGATAGACTTAATATAACAGTAGCACTTCAATAATTTTAAAGATATCCGCAGATATCAAGGAGCTATCCAACCAAGGAGACCGTCATATTTGTTACCATCAATACACAAGGTTACTTTCCAAAAGCCAACACTTTAACATCAGAATTTCGTCAAAGAGCAATTGTATTTAAATTCGTATGGCAACTTGTTAAATATAAATGATACAATGTATTCAAGGGGTCATTAACCATATTTATTCTGAAATATTGGCACTATTTGTGTAGAAATGAGTTTTTTTGTGTTGTTTGATGTTTCCCTGCTCGAATTGATTTAACTTTTACGGTAAGTGTATATAATGTAATAGTAAGAGGAGTTCGAAAACTTCATAAGTTAAAGACAAGAAGTAAGGATAATTTTTTCTCTTACGTTCCTTGCAATAATGTTCGAGTGTCATTATCTCGGTTTTATGTGAGATTTCCCAAATTCTTGAACATCGACGTCTTGTTAGCCTTTAAAATTTTCGTATATCCGAAATCTCTTCCCAGTATGAAATATTTTCAATTCTAGGTACAGATAAATATTGAAGAGGGTCCGGTCAGGGTATTTGGGACATAGAAAACAAAATTGGAAGTCAATTAAATTGATTTTGTGACTTTGTTTCTGTGAATGAGCCAGAGCATCATGATAGAAGAGTTTTTTTTTGTGTGTTTGCATTGTTTTTCGACAATGGCAGTTCGTAAGTTATATATTAGGTCACACTAATAAACTTTGACGATTGTTCTTATTTTTTTCATTTAAATCTATATATATAAAAAATAAATGTAGGTTTGTTTGTTTCTTTGTCTTCGATTTTCTCGAATGGTAATTGACCGGTTTCGCCGAAAATAGCACAGTTGATTTTATTAGTGCCGTGAAGGTTTAGAAAGTAGTTTTAACGATATATGTAAAACTGTTGCTATAACGTTTTAAAATTAGTATGAAAAACATTGAACGCGCCATGTTTTATTTAGGTTAGCCCATAGATATAACACTCTGATTAGCCATAGATCGCATATTCAAAAGAAGAAGTTTCTTTTGGGTAGAATATTTTCAAAATGGAAAACACGAGTAGGTACCTAATTAAGAACTTTATGATTTAGATAGATTTTTAAAAAATAAACATTTGGAATGAAATAAAATATTCAAATGAATGTTTCTTCATTCGGAGATATTTACTTTCGCTGTCAAATCAATTATGTCACCCTAATGACAAGTGAAAAATCACGAGCAAGGCTGTATTTTATATCAAGATATATTTAAAGAAAATAAATGTTTGGAATGAAATAAAATTATTAAATAAATTTTTCTCTGTTCTTTGTTTAGAGATAGTAATAGTCGTCACAGGCATTACTTTCGCTGTCAAATCAATTATGGTACCCAAACGACCAACAAGAATTCACATCTTCATAACTTTATAACAAAATAAATTAAAATCCCGTGCAAGGCCGGGTACACATCAGCTAATATGATATAAAACTCATCTAGCATATCAAAAAATTGAAGTAAAATCTTAGACTGTCAACGTGGACTATACTTTAAATTCTTTTTTCATCAAGAATACGAGTATATTCCATATATTCCTGATAAGTAAAGCATCACTTTCGAAACATGTTGATATGTACATATTGAAAAAGTGTTAATTACAAAGTAACTTTTAATTCATTTACTAAAAATCTACTTGTTACGAAAACAATGGTTCCTTCATCAGGATTCGATGTATACAATTTTTCTATATTCTGTTGTTTGTAATCTAGTATTTGTAAATTACTTTAGAAAAGTTTTTTTTGATAAATTTAATTCCTTCAGTGTCTACATCCATAGGTTTTAGATCTGCATTCATCGGTTCACACCTTTTTAAAAATATAATAACATCTAATAACACCGGCTTGATGAAAAAATTAATTTCTAATAATTGAATATAAAAGGATTATGTTTTTAATCCCACAAAGGATATGATTTGTGTTAAAAAAAACTGTCTAAATATGCCATAGCTTCTATAAAACAATTTTTTTGCAGATAAACCAATGGTAGATATTTTTATTTTTATCCCAAGCTTGGCGTAAAATAGAACGTTAATTGGAATTGTACAATTTTTTTTATAATGGTAAACATGGGCTATATTGATTTAATGTTTCTGGTCTTCACAACCCGAACCGATATGATACAAAAATCTTTTTTTTCGTAACACGTTTTTAATTAAGATTTAAATTAAGTGTTCAAACATTCCGCCGTGCTCTGGGTGTACTGTGTGTGTGTTAAAGCGATAATCAAATTTGTTTTATTTAAAAACATTATGTGTTCGGGGCTGTTGAGTGTTGATACAGGACCGTCAGATTAAATCCCATCGAAGATCGCTCTCCAAATAATTCTGCTTTTTCAGCCCCAAAAAGGTCGGACTCGTCATACTTCAAACATTTTGAATCTCTTTCAGATCTATTTACGTATCGACTAAGTATTTAAATATTGTATAACATAAGTAATTTGTATAGGTTAATCCAAATTGAATCGATTTAGAATATAGTCAAACCAATAGTAATAGGAATTATTTTGTTACCCGTCAAGCAATCCCTGGATCGACACAATCAATAAAACAAATCAGTCACTTGAATAACACTAGTTTTATTTAAATATTTGTGACAAGCGGTTCTACTTCATCGGGGTAGTACGTTTACGACAAACTGACTATTTTATTTATTTATTTATTAACAAACTTTTGATTCATGCATTTATATAAACATAGGTGCAAAGGTTATAAACAAACTTTTGATTCATTCATTTATATAAACATAGGTGCAAAGGTTATAAACATTTTTTTTGTTCGTATTCGTATATAGTAGTAAGTAATATATTGATCAGACGCGACGGTACGCCAGGTTTTTGTCTATCCGTTTGCATTTGTTGATCCACCCACACTTATCAATATATATATATGTTTGAATACATGTACATAAGTTTATGTATATTGTATATATATAGCAAAAAAAACAGTGCGTGGGTATACTTGTAGCAGTAAAGAAAATGTTTTTTTTTTTTTGGAATTAATACATTATTTTAAATATTATTTCTATATATTAACTTATATACATACATATATATATACAGTTTTAAAAGGATATCTCAAGTACGTTTTTAATTCTGTTACTAAAGCGATTTTCGTTTTTGCTAATAGTTTTTTTTTCTCTGGAAAACATATTTTTAGGCAATGTAGACAATCTTTTTTTCGTATATCAGTTTTCGTATATATTTCGTATATATATTCGTATATATATATTGGTATATATTTCGTATATATTTCGTTCAGCCTCATGGAATAATTGTAAACAAAGATTGAACATTGTCACGAATTAAAGAGGGAAGGGAATGTAGATTTTTAACCTAACTGTCTTTTCCAACTACACGGATTTCTTTATAATTTCGTTGAAAAGGAGTGCCTAAGGACTATATACTTGAGAAAAATGATCAAGAAACGTCAGTTTATTTTATAAAAAATCTTACCCTAGTTATTTTACAGTAATTAACTATATAGGTTATTTTTAATTTAAAGAAAAGCCATTAGTGCTAACTACTACTAACTAGGGATCGCCTTCGTTGGCTTCGATACCGTGAAAGAATAGAGTTCAAGATCTGCTAACTGACCTTCAAAGCATTGCTGGGAATGGCGCCAGCCTATATATCTGAACTATGTATCCGACAGGACTTTAGCGATAGATAGTTTACTCTGAGGCAGTGGCGTAGCGTGGGCCATCGTCACATAATTTGCCGTCCTTGTGACGTAATAAAAATAATCATGTTGGTGTTGGTGGAAAAAAGGAATCATATGAGAGAGAAAAATATTTCTTTCAAAACCAAAATAGTGTACTTAAGTTTGCTACGAATCGTCTAATTGAACATTCAAGGTCAAATCGAGCGGTCTACTAGGATCGCTCTTTTCGTATAAATGGCCCTCTCATTTGGAATAAACTTCCCCCAGTTCTGACTAATATCCAGAAATTGATTGAATTTAAACGGGGTTTAAAAACAAATTTATTCAAATAAAATCCTACTATCGATAAATTTAAACATCTCTTCAATTAATTGTAAAAAGATATTTTCTCTCTAGCCTCCGGAAGTTGTTTGGTTTCGGTTTCCTCCGTATTTATTTTTTATGTGAAGTCAGTTATTGTTGAACATAACCCGACTCCTGTCTTAAAATGTTGCTGATTTTGCACTATTAATAGAAATGTGTTATTTTGGTATCGCTATGCATGTACTGTGTAATACGAGTATTTTGTAATTTTATTAGATGTTTATGTTCCTTGGGAGTACTGTAGGAGTAATATTAAGAATAAGTAAGAATGTATGTAATATGTAAAAAATGTATAAATAGAATATGAAAGGTGCACTGTAGAAATACAACTAAAATGAGTTAGTTAATCATTATTTTTAAGTGTATTATAGTAAAGCGCACTTGAGGTGAAATAAGACCGCTTTTTAATTTTTTTGTTATTATTAATATTACTATAACTTTACTCCTAAATGTAACTGTACTTTTAACTGAAAATGTACTGTAACTGTACTGTTAACTACTGCGATACACATTCCTAGAAGTGAATAGTCAATTTTGAATAAATATTTGTCTCTAGGCATATGCTATTCAATTTTCATATTTATACTTACTCTCATATGGATTATAAAACTACAAAAACATAACGTATGTATACAACCTAACTTCTATACAATTATATAAAAATTTAAAACTTCTTCCATACCTTATTCTTATATTTTTTTATTTAATTATATAACTTATGTACTTCCTACGTCTGTCTCGACAGAGGAATATTCCCAGTGAGACAGGCATCGAACATGCCTTTGAAATTATGTTTTATCAAAATAAAAATAAACATTTAAAAAAACCCCGATGGTTAGTAAATACCTTTCTTACCTGCTACCATAACTTGTGATACCACTACACATACACGTACGGTCCTGTTATTTGATCAGTAAATTTGAAGTCCTGAAGATGATTCAGTCGAATCGAAACTAGTCGAAGTATTTACGCTAAAGTAAAAGTGGATTCAAACAACGTGCATTTTCATTAAATTCTAAAATGAAAATCTCGATTTGATAGTTTCGCTGTTTGTGATTACACCTATTTCATTACGACATAATACAGTAGAAAACAATGAATGTGAAAATTCGGTAAAATAAAAGAAAAGCGACGTCTCAAGGTGTGAACTCGACCCTGGGCCGGCCTTACCTTCCCGCACCGCGCCGGCCTCCTGGCCGCCGAATGTGAAATCACAAATTCTCACTCGGTTATACATTTTGTTTGAAGTTGATTGCGTCGTCTGCCGGAGAATTTGACAGGCGGCATGCAATATCGAAATTAGACGGGGGAGTGTTTAGGTATCGATCTGCTATATATTTAAATATTCATAGGAGGAATTCCACTTACTTCCCGTCAACACAACTAGCGGGGCCCTGTTAGTGGACTAGGTGGGCCGACTTTGCGTGGAATTTAAATAAAAATGTATACTTACCTAATAGGAACCATGGAATACAGTTACTGCGCACAAGAGGCTCTGAAGGAAATAATTTCCCTCAAAGATCTTTTAGAAGATAGAGGAGCGAACGCGGGTCTTGAAGAGACCCATGTTGTAGGACGGAGGAAACACAGAGGAAACAGCCGAGCTGTTGAACACAAGAACGAGAAGCGACCCGTTCTCATGTGACAAATGTCAACCATGTGCAAATGTTGGGCGCGCGTTTGACGTGTTTCCCGACTATGCACCGGTGTCGAAAGTATTAATGAAGCTAGTTCCTTAGAGCATCTTCCATTAAAATACCGGTGGAGAAAGGACGGCATTCCCACTTGACGTCTGTGCTCCAAAGATTGCAATTAGTTTGTTAAGATAGGCTAATTTATTAAACGGAACGCCCGTTTCTGCACAGAGTCAAGGATTTTTCAGATATTTTGGGGCTCCCAACCAGAGGTGGCTGCCAAATTCGACAGTGGGGCGCGCTTTCGATTTGTACATGGTAAACAGTTGTGTTCTATTAATGTATCTGCGGGCTCTATACAATACGCTCAGCTTCGGAAAGGCTAACTTTTCTCTGGCTTCGATGGAGCCTCCATACCCGAGCTGGTCACTTAAGGTTATACCAAGCATATCAACGGAGAGCTTGTTGGGAAGATTGCTTCCATTAAAGGAGACTAGATTATCATTTCGATCGCGTTTAGACGTAATCAGACATGTTTGGGTATTTGAAACATTAAATTCGACAAAACATATTTCACTTTTGTATAAAGTATACTCTACCAATATAGAACGGGTTCAGCACAAACCTTTTTCAAAGTTCTTAGGTAAATAAACTCAAAATTACAATTGAAAAAAATTATTATGATAGTTTGATGAATCAATTGCATCATTTTACGCTGTCTGACAGTTGATAAGTCGGTTTGGAGGTGTTGTTGATCCATTTTCTGACTACATTTTTACAGTGCAGTGTCATCTATACCAGCATTTTGATGAATCTTACAATATGTAGTATCGTAGCTTTGATAATGTAGCGTTAACGATTTGTGTTATAATATTGTTTTAGTTTTCTATTTTATGTCACTGTTAAACATTTGAAAAAGATTGTTCATTACTTTATGGTGTAGGATCTCCGTGTACTTGTAATTTTTGATAGCTCTTTATATTATGTTCTACAATCCGCATAATCAAATAAATAATATTCATTAGATTGCATTTTGCGTTTCCTTGTCTCTCCTTCAATTATACTTCCATCGTATCGTGTGAATTGTAATAAATAAAAAGTCAACCGTATTAATAGTTTTCGTGTTTAGTTCGTAGAACTCAATTTTTTTTTTTACTTAATGTAAATCAAAATTAATAATGTTATCATTAAGTTCTGCAAGCATTTAAGTATTTAATATTGTGACAGCTATTTAGGCATCAACTGTAACGTGTTCTGGGGACCCCTTAACGCCCCGTATTGTGTTAGTCAATGTGAAACTGCTTTTATTAATATAATAAATCGTTTAATAACAGTGTATCGAACGTAACGGCGCATTTCATCTTGTGACCAAGATGACGCTACTTTACGCCGTATTTACGTGCCATCCCTTCCACGGCACTCGCTAGACTGACAGAGGCGGGGCACGAGACGCATTATTTACGTCGTATCCCCTCTCCGCCATCCAAGGGACAAGACGGAACGCAATTGGTCAAAACCATCAAATGCACGAGGGTTTTTCAAAATGCCCCGGTAAAAACGAAAACTACCCAAAAATTAAATTAAGGATTACGAGAGTCCCGTTATATTCATCACAAACAAACATATATATATATATTAAACAGTCGGCCTCTCATCAACATTTCTGATTATAAATTATTTATACAAATGTTAGTATTAAGTAGTTGTAAGAATTCTCCCGCACGCTGTGGAGATTGGACGCTCAGAATAAATTTGTATGTTTGATTATAATCCTAATAAAAATGGTGGGAAGAAGTGGTTTACGTGAGAGGAAATGGTCATGTGAGTTCTGTTGCTTGAATACAATTAAATGTTGGAAAATAAAACATATATAAACACAAAATGCTATACCAAACGGTACCTTGATAACACGGGGCGGATCGAGCGTTCATCCACAAAAAATGCGCCCGGTTCTATCGTGCCCTATAAATACTCCGCAATAGACAACCGCTGGTCAGTCAGTCACATCACTGGTGAAGAAAACATCGCTTTCGAAAAATGTTGATCTGTGTACTCGTATATTAATAAAGTCGTGATTACAAAAGTAATTTTGAATTAATTTAAAAGATGATTTATTCCCTTCTTCTAATCTGGTCAGAGATCTATTGCTTCGGCAAGGTACTTTCAAGGTTCCAAGAGTCCCTTTCTTACCCTACATCGGTGGCTTCAGAACTATTACAGACCTAATCTTTCCTTACATAGCTTTTGAAATTATGTCTACCAGCTTTGCGTGAGGTGACCAACTTGTCGTCTTCCGTCTGGAATAAGGAACTCGAGTCGAATATTTTATTTTGTTTTATCAATAGTGACGTTCGAACTTAAATACCAGTATTTTTAGTATTTTTCTAAAGTTAGTTTTCATAGTTAAAATAAGTTTTAAAATATTTTTTAAAGCCCGCCAAAACGCTCTAAATCTATGGCCGGTCAAATGTCAAATGTTTAAACATGGATGAGCTTTACCGTATATGATTTTATATTCTATTCATGGGAAACCATAACAAAGTAATCAAATTATGTACCTTTTTAGAAACTTTAACTTGAAGAATAATAATAGTATTGAGCATTAATATTATCAAAATATCCGCATTGGCTCGTGAATTATCTATTTCACTAATAATAGTTTTATTTTTATTTTTATTGAACAACGATTACAGAGTTTAAAGTCACCCAAATTAACTAAAAATTGAAAAATAAAAATGTTCATAATAATCCAAAAACAGCATGCGCACGTGACGTCTGATGTTCCAAATGCAATTGCACCAACTTAACAAGGTGTTTTTATGAGATGATTTTTATCAACTTTTAAATAACGTTTTATAAATTCTACGCATAATTATATATGATAAAAGTTACATATTTAGAATCGGCGTTTGCTGATCTATATTAATAAATATTTGTAAAGCCATTATATTTTTCACTGGAGTTCCTAATTGCCGTTATAATGATAGGTAAAGGAATTGATAAAATGTAACTATTGTATTTAGCTAAGACTTTGTGGTTGTTCATTATAAAAGCATTTTTCCTATTTTCGGAATCATACAAAATCATGGTCAATACATTTGTTAATGTGTTAATACATATGCATTCCTGAAGAAGAAATGGTGATTCCGAAGCCGCCAAGAAAAATACTCAAATAAAGTGGTGTGATTTTTATAAAGGTTTAATTATTTTGTTTCACTTTTATATTTTACTGTTTTCGATCAAACGTTATAATAATTACACTTAATTTCTATAGCTCAGTTTTGTGCGCTTTACATTAACTAACCTAACCCAACATAATTAGAAAATAACATATTTATTACATGCGTGCAAATTAAAATCATAATTTAAAATATAAATTAAAATCATAATTTAAAATATTTACAGACTCACGTGAATATTTTAAATATTATAATTAACAATTTACAATTTACAAGGTGCAAATCGCGACTGATCGTAAGAAGTATTGCTCAGCATTACATCTCATTTAGAGAATGTTCAAAATCTGTTCGTCCAATTTCTGCTGAGCATTGACTTTTTACTACTATGCCTTGAGATGACAATTACTATCTCTAAACAAAGAATCAATTCGAAAATTTTATTTCATTCCAATTTTTTTTTTTTAATATTTCGAAATAATAACGTTATTAAGTAGGTACCTACTTGTGTCTTCCATTTTGAAAATATTCTACCCAAACAAACCTTCTTCTTGTGATTATGTAATCTGTGGCTAACCATAGTGATATATATTTTGGCTAACATCAATACAACATGGCAGGTTCAATGTTTTTCATACTAATTTAAAAACGCTATATCAACAGTTTAAGAAATTGGAATTCATTCAAACTACTCTCTTAAACTTCTCCTACCAATAAGAACAAACTGCGATAATTTCAGCGAAACCGGTCTGATAATTTTCGACAAAATTTAGCATTCAATCCAGTAAACTGCTGAATAAATGTATTTTTCCAGCGTACTACGACTAATATTTTTTAACGTTTTATTATATGTTGTATCGATAAGGTGTTGAATAATATAAAATATCGGTCAGAGTACTTTCAAATTCCGACGATTATTGTAGATGCTTAGATACTGCTTACTTAATATATTATTATAGAAAATGTAGATTTCAGATACTTTTACGCAAAGTCATAAAGGCGAAATATCATTCTGATGGTTCATGAAAACAATAAATTATTCATGTATTAGATTAAAATTTATGTCCATTACACGTAAGTTTAGGCGGAAAAAATATTGATTTTACCGAGGCAAGTAAAAAATTACCAAACATTAAATTATGTCTGTACACTGTTTATATATCGATGGACAGTGGCCATTATATCCCCACTGAAACACCGGCTCCATTGTTGGTCGCTGCTGTAAATATTATTTTACTGGGTATTTCAAGTGTTTTGGTGGTAATAGTGGGGTTTCATCATGTTAATTCCCTTACCAATAATTCATTTTACCAGCAAGCCTGCCGACAATAACAGCGATAATTATTTTTTTCTATATTACTTGGAAACCTCCAATAAATATACTCGTATACTCGTACAGATTATTTTTTTACAGTTTTTGCCTAAAATAGTAATATTTAATCCAAAAATCGAAATGTGTGCATTCTGGCATATATTCACAGATCATTATTCAAATTGTGATTGAATTGATTGTTAGTTCAGACAAATTAAATCACATACTTCAGCTGTATAATTCCACTATAAGTATTGGATGAATGTTAAACTTCCAGGTAAACGACAACATTTTGTAAGAAGCTTTTCAGCATTGAATAATTGAAGTCATCTGTTTGAATATTTCAATAACTAATAATACCTTTTCGTTGGAATACCATCCAAAAATAGAATGATTTTCACGTGAATACAGGAGCACACTGTTCATCCCTTTGCATCTGCTGAAAATATTTCTACAAATAATCTTATAACATATAATTAGTGATTATGAATGTAATATAGGTATATTAATCCTATATTTTGAATTATTGGGAGTATGCATTAATTCGTGCGGTTTTCTAAGAGAGGGCGTCACTAGTACTATTTCGCGTCGTGTTCATTCGTGACTATATTCATATGAAAGCTACTGTCATTGCGCATCTTTTTCAGTATATGTCATTTGGTTGAAGCGTAAACAACAATTTTTTCTATTCATTTGAAAATGTCGAACCTTGTGTAAGATAAAGTGTTTTTGCGGGGAGTTCTTCTTCATTACTTTAACATGTAGAAAATTGCTACCGAAAGTCATCGTATTTTAGTGAAGGTTTATGGTGACCATGCTCTAGCTGATCGAACGTGCCAGAAGTGGTTTGCACGGTTTAAAAGTGGCAATTTCGACTTAGAGGATGAAGAACGACCCGGACAGCAAAAAAAGTTTGAAGATGAAGATTTGGAGGCATTGCTCGATAAAGATGCGTGCCAAACGCAAGAAGAACTTGCAAAATCATTGGGAATTGATCAAGCAACCATTTCCAGACGTTAGCATTGGGATTCATCCAAAAGTTTGGAAATTGGGTGCTGTATGAATTGAAGCCAAAAGACGTCGAACGCCGATTCTGCATGTCGGAAATGTTGCTTGAACGCCACAAAAAGAAATCATTTTTCCATCGGATTGTCACTGGTGATGAAAAATGGATTCATTACGACATCGTATGTGAAGCCCGGCCAACCATCAACATAGGGATGGAATCCACAAACTGCCAGAAAGATGGACAAATGTCGTAGCTTCCCATGGACAATAATTTGAACATTGAATGTATAACCATTTTTTCACAATACAGCCTTAATTTTCGAAAAAAAAACCGCACGAATTAATGCATACTCCCAACAAAAAGTTAATTATTTTACAAATGGCAATAATAATATATATAAAAATTAATTAACATTTACTTTGCATTCACCATTTTATTAATATACACATATCTACATGTCAGGAATATCTAGAATACTAAAAAATAATAATATCAAGTATAGACAAATGACAAACATAGAACACAATTACGGAAGAATAGACAAATTACAAACATAAACAGAAATTGATTAAAGTTGCAAAGTAATTAATCAAAAATGTTTGAAAAAATATTATAAAACATGGAATAACAAATTTATATTAGACATCAAAAAATAATTTACTTTTATTATTAATATTAATATGAAAATAAATTCAGGGGAAAGCCATATTTCAAAAATATTTGATTATTAATTATATTTAATTCACAATTAACGCTTTTTCTGATTCCTAAAATATTAAATTTGTCTAATTGTAAACCGTTTGTATTTGGATGTAAACATTTTAAACTTTTATTTATATCAAAAGAATGATTGGTTTCCAAAATATGATGGGAAAATTTAGAATAATTGTTATAATTTAAACACCTTTTCATATTTTCAATGAAGCCACAAAGTGAATACCAATATTTTGAATCCCCGGTAAACGTAACTTTGAATAAACTTCAAATTTATTAAATACCATCCAAGCTATAAATATGCGCAGTTGCACACAAAGCCTCTGAGAAAAAGGAAAATGTTCTCTCTCCAAATCCCCGGATATCTCCCCCCTCCCTCTCCCTACCACTTGGAACAAATTTAACACGAGGGTCGTTATTTTAACGAGCAGCAAATAACGAGATCTGATGTTGTTTGGTTTATAAATTCATTATTATTACACGATAAACAGCTAATTGTGAAAAGCGAGAGGTTCTTATCTTTTTTTATATTTGATTCCGCATAAAGGTTACAGTTCACTAGACGAATGTAGTTCGGCCGAAGGAAACGATAGAGGGGATGAGAAAATAACTAACTGGCTCAGATTAGTCTATAAACATAGATTGACCCATTTTAAGCAATGCACAGTTTCTAATTTTGATTAAAAAAACTCTTTACTCGCAACCTAACTTATGGCAATACACTTGCCTCCATCTGTTTTTTTTTTGACTGGATACATTGCGCAAAGCCGCTATACCGCTTTTACTAAAAGCTGTGAAATTGTAAAACTGCTGTACCTTTGTACATTGAAAAGGTTCGTTTTAAAATTCTGGGCATAATGTTATCCCTCCACTAAGGGTTTTATCCTTTTCATAAAGTTTTTTTTTGTTTCCAACTCCACCGCTAGGTTAAAGAATAAGATCAAAGAATGTAGTTTTGCGATACCGAGGAGGAAAAAATAATTAACAAATATTTGACCGATGAAAATGTTTACTAATTATCTCGTAATAACATTATTTATTAACGTATTAATAAACTTTTCCGTTCTCTACCGTATTAGCTATTGGTTGTGTTTTATGATTATTCTCTGTTACTACGTAATACGGCGTAGAGTTTCGATTGCATAAACATTTTTTTTATTTTTTTATTAAAAAGTATATAATACATTATGTATTGTATTCCCAAGAGTTAAAAAAACTTATTTTGGGATCACGTACACAACCTGCACTACAGTTTTTCGAAACAAACATATTTAATAATTAAGATACGTAATTAACATTATAATTTGTCATATAAATTAAATATTTTGAACAAAATTTTGAAAAGAATGTGACATTATGAATAGTAAAATTCAAATGTTATAGTTAAAAAGGTAAAATCACGTAGTTCTGAAATCGCGTGTTCTCAGTCCAGGGCCATGGAGCTTCCTGCGCTTTGTATGTAACTTATAATCTTGACTACAAACCGTTAAATGCTTTTAAAACAGTTGTGTTTTATGTCCACTACGTCTCGCATCGAAAATGAATATCTCATTTTTGATTTTAATGCACATTTCTATGTTTTAGGCATGATGTTCATGGTGACATTAAATATGATTACACATCACGTAATGTTTATGATGGCGCGGCGGTTAAACGATGTTCGGTTCCTCTTCTGATCTATCCCGCATTGACAAGCACCTTAACGGCCGTTTAACGGTTCGGCCCGCGGCGCCCGTTAGCCAGACACGCCGTTACATCTAACCTCCACAGCCTAGCCCACGGTCTACGGTCTACAGCTCTACGCCTTACACCTCTACGGTGTTATTACCCGCTTTACTGTCCCGGCATTCCGGCCAGCGTCGGGCGTCACTTGGCCTGTTTAATCCACACGACGACATTTTAAACGAGCGGGTGCGGGCGCCACAAAAGCCAAACATTATTATGGCAGACTTATAGAAATCTTCTTATATGGAGACGAACACCAATTAAGATTTATACAAGGCGTGTACAATAGATATATTAGAATCAGATCATTTGCCGCAATTCATGTCCTAGACTCAGAAACAATGAATTGCTTTTACTCAATAAACACGCTACTAGTTATGGGTACCATTCTCCACTGTCCAGGGCCTTGATATTTTTGGTACCATTCTGAATGATTTTTGTAGGGCTTTACAAAATTATAACATCATTTAGGATGTCAAAATTAAACATGAAACCAGATAGACAAAGATTCATGGACAATATTAAGTATTACCACAATCACACCCAAATTAATCAAAATGTGCTTCATTGTTTTTTTTACCTGTAGATAATAATATTTATTTATTTGAAACACAAACAAAAAAACAATAACAACAAAATGTATGAAAGATTTGATTGCCCAACTAGAACAAATCCCGTTTTATGACAGTCAAATTGACAAGTTTCGTTCATGTTAAGTGTCATTATACAAAAATAGAAGGGAAAAAAGCTAGTATTGACATAGTATGGTAATATAATACATCAATAAAAAGAGGATATTACTTAAGTATAAAGAGATTTGAAGAATAGTACAAAAAAAAAAAAACAATTGTGTATACCAAATAATTTGAGTATAGTATAATAGTAAAGTACTTAGTAGAGACAAGAAAGAGAAATATTATAGAGTAAACATATATATATTCGTGTTTAATGGGTACTGGTTGGTGATATGAGGAAAGAAATGCGTTTAAAGTTAAAAAGCAAAAAAATAATGTTATAGAGTTATCGTATCGATGCGTCTAAATTCTTACGTATTAATTATTTTTTGTGTTTAATTCGTACAACTCCATTTTTTGTTTTTTTTTCTTTAATTTTATGAAAATTAAATTTTGGTTTATAATGTTTTCTTAATTGATTTATAAATATACGAGTACGTATTGAGAAGTGGTGAATAAATAATTTTCCTTACTTTATTAATTAATGTTATATTGAACTCATTCGTCCGTTTATTAATTTCCAATTATTCAAGTAAATTTAATCTAAGACCCTTTCTTTGGACGTGATTATTCACTAAGGGATTATTCACAAAAGTACTTTAATTATTATAACATCGTATTTATTATTTGGGTGTAGTTGAGAGAGGCCTATGAGAGACAGATGCGTTAAAATTCTTCAATGTGCAATTCAAATAGCCGTTTTGTACATAAATTCCCGAGTGTCAATTGGAATAATATCCCCGTTTAAAGTATTATATATTACAAAGGACCAAATATGGCATCAGTGTTGCCTCTCCACCCGGAATCAGTGCGCTACGTTCTAAACAATAATCACATTATGCAAGCTTCGAAAAGCTCTAAGGTATTATTTCGTTGAAGCGCGCGCTAATTTCACGCTTTGTTAAAGCTACTGTCAAATATAATGTAAACAGAATCTCGAGAATAATACGCATTAAATATAAATTGTAACTGCTCCTTCACAGTAAAACTCTTTATTATTCATCAAGAAAAAAGTAAAAAATTTACCAAAAATCCTTTACAGATTTTAAAGATTATTTTTATATTAGAGATTTATTTTTAGTGGAGTGGGGTGAACTATAATAATAATTTGATAATTTATGTAGCGCCTTAATTATAAACATAAAAAAGAAATAAAGGAGTTATTTATAATTTGTCTTTTCTTACATTATCGTGTTCTATGTTTATCATTTGACCATAATTGATACTATTATTTTTTTAGTATTTCGCATGTAATAAGGATATTATAAGGAAATAATCAATAAATAGTAATGTATATATTAATAAAGTGGTGATTACATAGTAATTTTTAATACATTTATTGTAATTTTTTTAAATTTCTTCAAATGGTGTAAAATAACTTTGTGGAGTCATAATTATTAAATCAATAATAATTAATTCGTTTAAAACCACTGTATTTATTACGTAAATATCTAGATGTTTCAAGAGCAAAGCTCCCCTCTTCGGGATAAACAATTTACCTACAAAAATAATTACAAGTATGGACAAATTATAAGAAAATAGAAAAAATTAAAAACAAGAACAAAAATTGAAAATAAGTGATGAAAGTAGGTAAGTAATTAATTAAAAATATAAATAGAATTTAAAATTAAAATTGTAAAAAGAAATTTAAATTTAAATTGCAAAAATAATTTTAAATTAAAATTGCAAAAAGAATTCAAAATTATTATAGGATTTTGAATTTAAATTTAAAAAAAGATTATTTTTTTGTTATTACTACTAATAAAATAAACAAAATAGCAAGGCTTAAAAACATCCTGAGACATGTAGATATTTGCATATACAGTGGTTTTTCAAACAAAGTAATGATTATTAATAAAATAAATATGACTCCTCAGAGTTATTTAACATCAATTGAAGAAATAATAATAATAACATTTGCATGATTTGCCTTAGGCCGCTGAGTGTTCCTTGCATACGTTCCTTGTATATTTCCTTCAAATTTAGTGTAAATCTTTTGTATGGTATACGAAGTCAAAGAACTCAAAATAATTTTTTTTTTTTAAATGTGGTTTAAAAGAGAACCATTCTTATAAAATACTCGTTTCTTTTATCTAATAAAATTGCAACCGTTTTCTTCGAATCATAAAACGCTTAATGGTATTAATTTGATATTTATAAATGCCGTGGAATTTCGATGTAGTTACCATTCTGTGGGTGGGTGCTATATTAACTCTTAATAGGGGTAATTAGTGAATGTAAATATTTAATACATAACTGTCATTAAGACCTGTGAATGGGATTATAATTTGAAAGCAACACTAGTTGGTGGAAGCCCTTTGTGAATACATATTTCAATACCGATAAATCTCTCTTGATCAAATACTAAAAATACTGGTGAACGTAAAACATATTTTACAAGTTATAGAAAGGCTTGCTCTATGAACTGTTGTACTATTGGGGTTTCAAGTTATACAACTATTTATACTTCCTTTTTACATATAAGTTGCATTACAATATTTGTCGTGTATGACTTATCATAAAAGAGGAGTTCTTTTGTCTGATAAGGGAGCCACGATTCTTAATTTGGTAGGTAAATAATATTTAATTTGGTTCTATTTATAAAATGTTTTGTATGAAATATTTAGGTGTGTAAGTTTTTTTTTTAAAGAAGAGTTTAACTTAATTTATTTGTTCTTATTGCTCATTAATACAGTGCATTTCAATGGGGAGGTTATTGCAATTTTTTTATGGCTTGATAAATATGATGCTTTTGCATTTGAGTTGTTTTAAAATTAGATGTTATAAATTGATTTCCATTTCTCACAAGTTTGTAAAATTCCTGATTTTCTTTAAGATTTTTCTCTTTACAAGTTTTTATAATAGAAATTTTCTTAAATACATCTTCAACATTCGGTACTGGAAATAGTGTGAGAATTGATTTCGTTAAGAATGTGGATTTTTTTTCACGTATTACTTTTATGATGATTCTTTGTGAAACTTTTACTTAATATAAATTATTTTTATAAAATCCTCCACAACCAATAATGCCGTAGATAATCAAAAAGAGAACAAGGCCATATTACAAATATCTGGTTATTTTCACATTTAACGTATTTCTTAGCCTAACGGAATATATTCATTTTCCCATTATCTTTGATGTGTCTATTCCATTTTAAGTTTGGATCAATGATCACACCAAGCTATTTAATTTCGGAAGGAGAGTTGTTTATAGTATACTTATCAGTTTGTTTACAATTTTCATTGTCACATTTTCTATCATGGATTATTATATAAACGTTTGGTTTAGACATTTTATATAAGGAGAATAAGACATATGTTATTTTTTATTTGCGTTAAGTGTGAGTAGATTGTTATGAAACCATATTTTTAAACTATTTATTAACAACTTTGTTAACGATTTCCCATGTTGGACCTTTTAATAATAATACAGTATCATCTGCATAAGCGATTAATTCACTATGTAGCATGAATGTTGGGCATTTGAAAATAGCATTGACGCATCTTTCATCTATTCTTACCTACTACATATATGCTTTAATTAATTTAAAATATTTTTAATGTTTCCATTATTCTCTAACATGAATATATGTGATGTGAGCATGGTGAACCATTCTCATTCAGTGCGCGGCCATACAGTGGAAATCTCATAAGTCCGACCGCGAATCAGTAAATTAGAATCTGTTTTGTGCACAGCCATTTAAAGTCTTCTGGACAAGCCTTTTACATGACCGAATAATAATTTCAAATGAATGGAACTAATGTGTGCAATGTCACATGGAAAATGATATTAATACTGAATACATTATTAGTCCAATGTTGTCCACTGTAACACTAGAATATCCACGGTGGATGAAAAATACACGATGGACACCTTCATTTTTTGGATCAAACAGTATAAATTGCATTAGATTTATTATCACCGTTCGTTCGAATTATTAATCTATGCTGGTGTTTTTTCAAAATTGTTGCCAGTAATAGTGTCTAGAATATGGTCTATTATTTTGTTTTATTTTCTTCCTAAAATCATGTAAATATGTACACTGTGCCTTAATATAGATACGAGGGTGTCTGATGGAAAATGAGAAAGTGGTAAACTTATTTTTTATCTCTTTAAAGATATACATCAATGGTGCATTCCTGTAAGTTATCAATTCAACTCATTTCGAGACTATTCATTTTTACTACATAATTGCATTCCTGTAAGTTATCAATTCAACTCATTTCGAGACTTAATTTTAACTACATAATTGCATTCCTGTAAATTATCAATTCAACTCATTTCGAGACTTAATTTTTACTACATAATTGCATTCCTGTAAGTTATCAATTCAACTCATTTTGAGACTTAATTTTTACTACATAATTGAATTCCTGTAAGTTATCAATTCAACTCATTTCGAGACTTAATTTTTACTACATAATTGCATTCCTGTAAGTTATCAATTCAACTCATTTCGAGACTTAATTTTTACTACATAATTGCATTCCTGTAAGTTATCAATTCAACTCATTTCGAAACTTAATTTTTACTACATAATTGCATTCCTGTAAGTTATCAATTCAACTCATTTCGAGACTTAATTTTTACTACATAATTGCATTCCTGTAAGTTATCAATTCAACTCATTTCGAGACTTAATTTTTACTACATAATTGCATTCCTGTAAGTTATCAATTCAACTCATTTCGAAACTTAATTTTTACTACATAATTGCATTCCTGTAAGTTATCAATTCAACTCATTTCGAGACTTAATTTTTACTACATAATTGCATTCCTGTAAGTTATCAATTCAACTCATTTCGAGACTTAATTTTTACTACATAATTGCATTCCTGTAAGTTATCAATTCAACTCATTTCGAAACTTAATTTTTACTACATAATTGCATTCCTGTAAGTTATCAATTCAACTCATTTCGAGACTTAATTTTTACTACATAATTGCATTCCTGTAAGTTATCAATTCAACTCATTTTGAAATTGTTAATTTTACTACAATATTAAATTTAAGAAAATTTTCAAGGCAAACAGTGTCTTTTAGAGAATAGGAAGGAGTGAACTTGGGTCATGTTGTTTGATGGAGGAAACACAGAAGACGGCAGATAATTCCACAGCCGAGCTGTTAAATACAAGAACGAGTCATAGAAGCGACCCGTTCTCATATGACAAATGTCAACCGTGTGCAAATGTTGGGCGCGCGTTTGAGATGTGTCTCGAGTATGCACCGGTGCCGAAGGGGTCCATGACGCTAATTCCTCAGAGCATCTTCCATTAAAATACCGGTAGAATAAGGACAGCATTCCCACTTGACGTCTGTGCTCCAAAGATTGCAATCCATTTGTTAAGATAGGTGAATCTATCAAACGGTCCGCCCGTTTCTGCAAGGGTCAAGGGTTTTTGAGTCAAGGGTTTGTTTCAAATATTTTGGGGCTCCCGACCAGAGGTGGCATTTGTGCAGGGTCATTAGTTGTTTACTATCAAAGTATCTGCGGGCTCTGTACAATATATAAACCATAGAGAGATGTCAAGGCTTCGTTCCCACTTATTTACGAATAGCATATAATGTGTCTTTTTAATGTTAAGAATAAGTTTATTTATTCTCAGCCAATTTGACAAATGAGCCAAATCCCTTCCCATGTCGTTTATATTAGTATTATGTTAGAATATTACTGAATCACCCTCATAAAGTTGAAGTGTACCCTTTATTCCCCATTTTGCTATATCATTAATATAGATCAAAAATAATAATGGTCCGAGAATGAAGCCCTTTGATACACCATGTGTTATCATTCTAAGATCACTTGTATCTTTTCCAACAAAAACCTAAATAACCTACCCGTCAAAAAACTAGACTGTCGCCTACGATGCCCAAATGTTCCAGGTTTTTTAGTAGAATCCTATATTCAACCGTATCGAACACCTTTTTGAGGTCTATGAATGTGCCCGCAGAATATTTTCCCTTGTCAAAGTGTTTTGGGAGAGTTAGTACAAAATCAAAGGCACGATATTTTATGCTGGAAAATAAAAAAAAAATATTTTCAATACAATCACTTCTAACGTCAATTCAATTCTTCCACCTCTGATAAAATATCTTTAAACCGGTCAAAAATATTCGCAATGGAACTTGGCGGCCGCTCCAGTTGAATAACCTAAATTAATATTAATTTAAGTTAAAATACTGCTCAGCGATAAAATTTCTTGTCAATAAAGGGATGCGAGTAAAGTACTTACGTCTATGGAAAGTGTTCTCTTCTTATTCAACATTTACAAGATGGACTTAATTGCACAAACAACGTAGATAGTCTATTGATTGAATCAATATTTTTTACTACGGAAAACATAGAAAAGTTAAGGAAATCGTTTTCGCAGACCAAAGAGTTTGTACTCAGCAGATAGCCAATGTAGTGAATATTAGTACAGAAATATATTGGAGAGATCATTCACAACCATTTGAACATGATCAAAGTGTGCGTGTATCGGATGCCTAGAATAATGACACTATTTGATCGACAACGGCAAGTGGACACTTCCCATTCGTATCTCGAACAATATGAACATTTTGTAGAAAAGATCTCAGCCAAAGTTTACCCCGTGATTTAAACGTGGTGGAGTTTATAAGAATGCAGTGGACAGGAAAAGAAGAAACAGCTACCAAGAAATTCAGAACTCAGCGCATCACCACCTAACTCTTGACCTCAACCTTTTGGGATACTGGGGGGGTTCTGATCATAGAAAACTACGCCCAACTTATTGCTCAGCTGAGAAAAACATCACGCAGAAGAAAAGAGGGAAGTTGAGGCGTGGTGTGATGTTGCTTCGGGACAAGTTGCGAATCGTTCTCTAAGGGAGACAGGGATGAACAAAATTATTTCAAGGACCATTTCAACAGCAAAACTTGAAATTTTTATTTTTTTTCTTATGAACCAGTTTGAAGATGAATGAGGAATTTGAGAAGAGCAATGCATTGACATTTGAACACATTGAAAAATAAAAACAAAAATTAAGTTGGTTTGATGTTTACTACCCTAAGCTCATTTCCCACTAGACACAGACACCCCTCGTACGTATATTTATATTATTTTAAAATCATTATTGCCCAATATTTTTAACCATTTTCTAATGTTCTATAATTAATTAACTAGTAATTAATTAATGTTTTATAACCCGCATTGGTGATCTTTAATCACATTCTCTAAAATTATGTTCTCTAATAATCTTTCTCTTATTTTTATTTAAAAAAACGACAGTATAAAATTTTATGTGGAATTTAGTTGATAAATGGGTATGACACTGTATGCAATGTGAAACATTATATATTTAATTATTTTTGCAAGTGAATACCGCACAAGAGTCCCAACTGCTGGAGCCAGTGAGACTATGGCATCCCCAATTGGGGTATGCTGTGTGGCTGAAGGTACGAGTAGTTGGGAGGAAAAGGTGACGGCGAAGAGAGAGTGGGGAAGTAATCTGGCTATTCAGATCTGGTCACAAAATACGGCAAAGGCAATCATAAGCAAAAGTTTCGATTCTTAATATTGGTCTTTCACCAGGGCTCACATTGAAAGTATATACTACTCTGGAACGTACTCATTTAAAAAATGTTGAGATTCGTAAAGAATGCTAGGTTGATATAAGCGTAATGATTTAGATTAAGAAAGAGACACTTGGATGGTTCGGACATGTAAAGCGAATGAACGAAGAAAGGAGTGTAAGGAGAACATATGACGCAAATGTGAATGGAAGAAGAAGCCGGGAACGTTCGAGGAAGACATGACACGATCAAGTGAATCAAATAATTAAGTCGGGACATGTCAGAAGTCGGAATAGCGGAAGAGAATGTATAAGACGTTGTATGAATGTGAATGCCAATATCGAGTTTTTTGTCAGTCCGCCCTCTCTGCCTACCCCTACGGGAAAAAAGGCGTGATGGTTAGTTAGTCAGTTCGTTAGTTCATTTTTATTTAATAAATTGTGAAATAACACAACTTTACATTTTACTTGCGCATTTGAACCAGCAGATTTGAACCCACGACCTCCGGATTCGTATCCGAGGATTGTAACCACTCAATAATAATAATAATAATAATCTAATAATTTTTATATAACCGTTTTTGTGAAAAATCACCTCAAGGGCGCTGTACAAACATTACTTCCTATTCTTATATTATTCTTATATTACATCTATTCTATGAAGTTTAGTTTTTACATCTATTTTCTCGTTTTGGACAGGCTATCATTACACATTATTTATAGACCATATAAAGAGATTCAGTTAAATTATACGGCTTAACGTCTAAGTTTTCATACTCGTATATGTTAAATTGAAAAAAGAAGCGAACTGTATTTATTCCTTACGATACATTGCAAGACGCTATATTAGCTATAGAGTGATTGTTTCCATTATATTCAAGAATGTATTTAAGCTAAGACAATGAATTATTATCCATATTTTTTTAGGATAAATAACACAAAATACTTTTAAAAGGGGACACTTTGAGTAGACCGTTGATAGATACACTCGCAAAAAAAAAATTGAAATGATCGCTTCGGCAAAACAAGGTACATAATTTTTCATTCAAGAGTTATGTGAAGTTGGGCTTCTGTAGTATTGATGTGTTATTGTTTGGAGAGTTTGTCTCTGAGTTTGGACCAGAGGTCGGCTATAGCCCGTTGTAGCGCGTTGTACATTGACGTTCATCTTGCATTGGCGGGGGAGCGGCGGGGGAGGACGGGGCAGGGAGAACTGATCCATAGGGCCCTCAAATCTTCTTTTTCTTATTGGTGATGCCCCTGTGTGGCGTGACGGGACGGTTGGTGTTGGTCTGCACGCTTTAGGATCTAGAAGAAGCACATCGTGGGCTTCAAATTACATGGACTAAATTAAGAAATTTACCAAGTACTGACAACATGCGACGCTCACAGCTTACATAGATTCAACATTAGACAAGTCCTAAAGGTTTTTATTATTATGATAATATTCTCACTGGGGTAGGGCAGGTAGCTAAGTAAAAAAAAAACAATTCCTGGTCGCGTGAAATAGCCGCTCGCTGGCAAAGGGGCTATTTCACCAATCTCAGGGGCTATGTGTAGGATAAAAATATATTTTCGGTTCACATAGTCGTAATGACACTATTGGTTATATAGCCACATATTATTTTACCTTACTGTTTATGATATCGCATTAGCTTCCGTTATAAAATGCAGTACGCTGCATATTTCAGCGGGCAGCCGGCAAGCCATAATATCTACGGTCGGGCCCGGTCCTTGCTGCTGCCGTCTACTGTATCTTTATCTGCGCCTCGGGAAGGCTTAGCAGTCCACAAGCGGTCAAAGGAAGCATACGGAATATAGCGGTGACCATTACAGAAACATTTTATTTCCCCTCCAGGATCGCTTTCATCCTCACACTGATGGCGCAAGACGTTAAGGGACATCGGTTACACTACGGCGCACTACCAAACGAGACCGATGGCATGCGGCTTTATGGTCATCGTTTGAATTGAAACATTTAAAAATATTATAGAATAAACTGAAAGAATTTTTCAAAGAATGTAATAATTTATTTATCTATTGCTTTTGAGCATGTTAACTCAGATTAAACATATTATTACGTCTCATTAATTTCCACTTCAACAGTCGTTCTTTAATTCTTCAAAAATAATAATCAGCTTACAAGTTTATTAATGTAAAATGATATATTTGTTTTACATTGAAATCCTTTCTAAGAATCAGTTTTATATAAAATACTCTGCAATACAATATTATGTTGCATACCTGTTACGACATGATATACCTGTTATTGTTATGTTTTGTGGTCTCTTTTGTGGTTCACAATATTTCATGTATCTACTTTTCCTTTGTGTCATTAAGTAATGAGATCCCTGAGGCGTATATGTGGTAAAACCATGTACGGTGAGATTAAAAAAATAACACACTGTCGTATGATGTATACGTATCAGAATTAATAAGGGTACTATGTTAGCGTTGTTGTTTGGCGTGTGACAAACCGATTTTTTTAAATTTCATTATTCTTAAGATAAATTCTCCATTTCATTTATCTTATTCCTCTTTATTTATCTTAAGATAAATTCTCCAATTCCCCGTATTTGTGTGCAATATAACGCACAATTTCACAATATTGACGTTCTTCACAATACCCTTTCTAAGTATCGAACCGAAGTAATTCGTACGATCATAAATTGATGCACGAGTATGAAATGTATCGATGGCATCTCCCATCCTATCTTCCTCTTCCTCTCCCCCCTTCCTTCTTATTTTGTTTTTTCTAATAAAACATCTGTAGTTAACCACTGGTAGCACAAGAAACTTTATTGGCTTACCTTTTGTTAATTTATATAAATTTGTATTAAAAGCGGTTTGTTTCTTAAAAATAAATAAATGCTTAGGAATCGGCGGTTCACTATTATTCATTGCTAACTTTGCAAGTTTTACGAGATATTTAACTCTTTGCATCTTTATTTTATCTATAAAAAAACAGGTTTCTTAACAATAAAAACACGAAGAGTGCCACGAATTAATTATTAGTAATTAATCAATATTTTGAATGATGAACTAGAAAGATGTATCAAGATGGCTAAAAATAAACAAACTAAAATTGAATACAAAAAGAAAATATGTATTATAATTGGAAAAAAAGAAGAAGACATGCAGCGAAAGCAAAATAAAAATTGATGGATAAATTATTAAAAATGTAAATGAGTTATATTAGATACAAAACTTAATCTTAATAAACATGCTGTAAATATCAAAAGAAAATTTTGAAGAAGATTTCTTTTTTGGGAAAAATACGTTCAAAAATGTCCAGAAAGACGACACTTACATTTTACAACTGTATTATTGCTCCACATTTTAACTACTGCTCAACGATACTTTTCCTGTGTAACGACAGAGAACAAAATCAATTAAAAATTCTCCAAAATAGAGAAATGAAAAGAATATTAAATCGAAATAGACATTCAAAAGTACCTTAAATGTTGGGTAACAGTAAAACAAATGCTGACATTGAACGTATTGATTTTTATACATAAAATCATAAACAATTTGTAACGAATATATTTCTCCTACAAAATTATTTACACCATGGACATTCACAGACATAATGCAAGAACGTGTCAAGGAATTAGGCTACCGAGAAAGAACAAAGTCAACACGCAAAATAGTATATTTTATAAAGAGATGAAATGCTATAATACTCTGCCGGACCCAATCAAAATTGCACCAATGAATAAATTTAAAATAGACTGTTAAAAGCAAATAAAGTTAAGCAAGAAAAAAATCATTAGTTTTTTAATTATCATTATCTATATGTAATAGAATTGGAGTTTTAAGTAGTTATTTTGCAAACTTAAATGTACAAAGAATTAAAATAAAATAAATAAAACAAAAGAAAAAAACCAAACGAACTCACTCGACTCAAACGTCAAAAATCTAGCTTACCCCAGGCTAGGTACACGACCATATGGTGAAAGACAGCGCGGCGGGAGAATGTATTTCAAGATGGTAAATAAAAACACCTTATGTTCGTGAATGTAAGTATAAACGCAGTAACTTCAACGTAGCAACTGTGTTTTTACTTACAAAAACAGACATACTGCGTTTTTACTTATCAACAGCGATGAAATTCGCTATAATATCAAAAACAACATCGTCTTTTTTAATACGAAAAACGTCATATGAAAGAAATTCGATACGTAATAACTTCCCATATATTGAACTCATTTCTGCTAATTTTGGTAAATACTGTGTTTTTACTTACTTGTCCAGTTCTTACGGAATATGAAATGGAATAAATTTCTATTATACGTTTAAATCTCAAGTTTTTCAAGAAACTTATAAAACATACTGTTAACATATGTTCAAGTTGTAATAATATACTATACTGTTATAAGTTTCCTGAAGGACTTAAGCTTTAAACCTATGATAAAAAAAATCAATTTCATATTACCTGTGTACACCCGCCAACAAACAATTTACTTCAATATTTATATGTATTACGTGCTAAAACTGTATTTTTCTAAAATATTTAAATTAGCGCCATCTGTGAGCACGTCCAATGTTTCGGTTACCTTTAAGGATATGTATAGAGGATGGGCAGAGAAAAAATTATCAGGGAATATAATAGTAATAATAATAATAATAATGTGTTTATTTTATCTGAACAGAGCGGTGAGAGCAATACTCTGCCATGTAAAAGAATAAATCTGAATAAATTACATGATGTGGAAATAGAATATAAAAAAATTAAATAAAATAAAATTTAAAAAAACTAAAATAAAACAAAATAAAAATAAAATGGTGAACATATTTAGCACTTATGCTACGGTGGCTTGGGGGAAATTCTCCATTCATGGTGTAGGACAAGAGTGTTTTACGATCTCCGGTAGCGTTGACTTTTCCTGGCTACTCTGTGGCACATCAAAACAGCGAACCCATGCACCCTTCTTTCTGCGATCATCTGAGAGGCGCTGCATTGCCAAGGGAGGCCGAACAGTAGCCTGTAAGCATGATTATATTATACTCGAAGTGTTTTCATGACGCCTTGTATACACCTTGTCCATTTCGCTGCACATTTTAAGATTGGCTCTGCCGAGACGTATGGGCGGATGACAGCAGGACCAGTATTTGCTTTCAAAATCAGCAGTGACGGTTTTATAGATAATATAAAATCATTTTCCAAAAAACGATTTATGTGGCGTTCGATCTTCTAAATAATCTCTACTTGTTGCCGAATGGAAGTTTAATACTAGTCGTGTATTCACGTAAAAAGATATGGTTTCCATATTTTTACTTTTTCTTTGTCTCAATCGAAAAATATCACCCTTCACGAACGATACTACATTTCGAACTAAATGAGACAGTGCGGACAATTCTCCAGTGATTCGTTTTACACGACAAGGAGACAGTGGGGGTGACTTTAGCCACCGGACAATAAGCAGTGTGTTGGAGGGAGTAGGGGGAGGGACACGGTGGATGATAATCGTTTGCAGCGAACAAACACAGACGTGGAATATCAGGAGTCCGCCGTCACAAAGGTGTGATTTTATTAAATAATGCAGTTAGCATCTTGGTATTTCCATCGAATGAAATAATGTCTCACTAACTCAAAATAAAATACCTTTATTCAACGCGCTGCACACATTTTTACACTTCATACAGTGAGTTCGAATTATTCAACTCATCCCCTTAAAATTTCAAACCTAAAATAAATAAATAACATTCACACAATACCCATTGCTCTTCACAGACTAGATCCTTTCCCTTCCCCTTTTAAATATATTTATAATAAATAATAATGATTGTAAAAGTTTTCCAAATAAAATAAACTTAAAATGAATAAATCTCCTTCTAAACAAATATTAAATGTCATTGTAAAAAAAAAAAAAATAAATACGTGATACAAAATAAATAAATACATAAAAGTCAAAGTTAGTTTCCATATAATCAGAAACGAGTGTTGAGATTATTTTTTACAAAAACGGCGCTATACAAATCATCCGATTATTATTACTATATATACTCCTATTTTTCATTACTCCACTAGATAATAAATTCGGAAATCTTAACATTTCGGACATGATGCTTTATTTTGACATTTTCGTTTCTAGTCGAACCTTGTGTATCGTTAATAAGTGGATTTCTATTTTTATCCTGTATAATATGTAGTGACGTGAGATTCTTGAGACGTATGTGTTTAAAATCATGATTGTATAAGTTTATTTAAGAAATTTAATGTAAATCAAATTTAATAATATTATCATTAAGTTCTCCATGTATTATTAGTTTTTACTATTAGGACATAGGTTTCGGCGCTCGAAGCCATTTGCAAACTGCGGTTAATCCACATCGTGATGACTTATTTATGTGGTTTTATTTACTGCTACACCACTCTAATTTGAAAGGGTTTTTTAAAAATAATGATTTATTATAGGTAAAACCGATTTAGTTAAAAAAATAATTAAAATTCTCTATTCTATCAGGTGTTTACATCTATAATGTGTTTCCCCGTATTTAAATGATAATGTTTTCCGAACTGATTTATTTAAATGTGTTATATTGTTTTGGAAATGTGAACATACCGAGAAATGGTGCATAGATAATTTTCCGTACTTTATTAATGAATGTTTTATGACGATCATTCGTTTGTTAATTAATTTCTAATTGTTCAAGTAAATTTATAAATCTATATGTAAGGGTTTAGGGTAGTTGTTATCAAGCGGGACAAGATTATTTACTAAGAGGTGTTCCGCGAGTTTTGAAGAAGTGCTTTGATTTACATTAAATAAAAAAAAATTAAATAGAGTTCTACAAATTAAACACAAAAACCATTAATGATTATGTGAGCATGAAAAAAACATGAAGATTCACAATAAATGCAAGGTTGATATATGTGTAAAGAGTAATATTAAGAAATGGACGCTTAGATGGTTTTGGCATGTACAGCGGATGAACGAAAAAAGTGTAAGGAGAATATGTGACGCGAATGTGAATATTAGAAGAAATCGGCGACGACCGAGGAAGACATGACCTGAGTCGGGCTCAAGATGTCAAGAATCAGAGTAACAGAAGGTATGTATGAGACGATGTATGAATGTGAATGAAGCAAGGACTGTATGCCAAGACAGAAATTGTTTGGCGGTTTATTTTATCTACCTACCCCTGCGGTTAAACAGGGCGATAATTAGTTAGTTTGATTATGTAACGACTGGAATTCTAATAAAGCATAGCAAAAGGTATTGCGAGAACATTTAATTTAATAGAACATTCTTATCCATTGATTAGCAAATAACTCCCACCTGTGCCTGTGTATCGAGTGTTGTGTACCAGGTATTGTGTATTGTGTTCCATAACACATACGGTGCACAAGCCTCTACTGATTTAATTAAGCCGGTTAAACATCGTTACAGTCTTCCTCTGACTCGGCTTATTCACACTTCCTCGACTGACTCAATTCCTCTCTTATTTCGCTGTTCGCTAGATCAAAGAAGCGTGACTCGATTATGGCAGAAATTATGAAATAAAACATATTCAAAAATACGAAAGATTGATTAGCTTTTATATTTATATTACTTTTTTTGAAACACACAAATTATTAAACAATAAAACATAGGAAAGCTTTGACTGCCCAACTTCGAACAAATCCAGTTTTAGGACAGTCAAATTGACAAGTTTAGTTCATATTAAGTGTCATTATACAAAAATAGAAGGGAAAAAAGCTAGTATTGACATAGTACGCAATATAATATATCTCGAAAAAAATATACTAATTAAGTATAAAGAGATGTAGTACAGAAAACTATGGACGTACTTATGAAGATATGAGAAAAAGAAATATTATAATGTAAACAATTATATGTGTTTGATAGGTACTGGTTGATGTTATGAGGTAAAAAATGAGTTTTAAATTGAGTACTAAAAAAAAAGATTATATTATTCAGTAATATTGGTAAGATTGAGTTTCGTATCACTCAGCTTTATGAGCCGACGACGAAACTCATGGATACGGCCCGAAGGGGATTAATTTTATTAAAAGCCTACTTATGGAAAATTCTAAATTTCTACAAACGCTTATTTGAAATCGCGGTGAAGATGTTGTATTAATTGTTTTTGTGTTTAATTCGTAGAACTCCGTTTATTCTGTTTTTAAATTTAGTGTAAATCAAATTTAATAATGTTATTATTAAGTAAGATGTTGTAGCTTGTAGTAAGTACAAATATATAATACATTTTTAAATCAGGTAGACTCAAACAACGGCAATGCAATTCACCTAATTGAGAACATATTACGTATAACGAAAACTTATATTTTACCGCAGTTTAACTTGAGTGGATCTATTTAACGTACGCCTTGAGTAAATTGCCATAAAAACAATAAATTAGTATTTAAATACGCATGATAAAACTGTATGAGCGAAAATGTTAGGAAAATATTCCCGGAACACATACATAATAAACAGCTACGTTACATATTAGGTAAATTGAACGTAGTCAGGGTAATATCTTCTCGTGTTTTCTTCCAAGACAGCTTGTATAATGTAAGGCAAGCAAAGAAACCGAGCATAAATCCTCGGCACGCCTTAAATATTAAATACCTCAGCGCGATTTATTCTGCAGGGTGCGCGAGGCGCCGCCCCTGGCCCGAGCCCGCTCCGCTTGACATTTTAATTAAAAGGTTAAAAGTTGGGTTGCAGGTTGCTGTGCCGTCCCTGCCCTTCCTTTAACTCTGTTGCTGTTCAGGTGTGCAATGTGCACAGACTCTGTGCAACGCTATGCGGTACGGCGATCTGCTTAGCGGCTTCGCATGCTTCATATTGCCACACCTCACAACTATGACACAACTGCGTTTTAATACAAATAGTTTATTTGTATTTATTTATTTGATTATACGACCATCTGGGCTTTTACATGGATTTTAGAAGATAACGTATATTTAGTATAACGAAATATCGAAAATTACAAGTACATGGAGATACTATACTTTAAAGTAATGAACAATCTTTTTCAAATGTTTAACAGTGACATAAAATAGAAAAGTAAAACAATATCATAACACCCAAATCATTATCGGAAGATTATTCAAGCTACAATATTACATATTGTAGGATTCATCAAAGTGCTGGTATAGATGACGCTTTACTTTATAAATGGAGTCAGCAAATACATCAACAACCCCTCCAAATTTATTCCCCAGATCATGCATCCTATTGGTAAATGAATGAGACTAATAGTTTCCTGTGTAAATGTTGCAAAAAAATGTTACAGTTTGTCTTGTGTTCCTCGTCGGTACATTTAATAGTGGCGAGGATGGCAGGGCTGTCAAATTGGGTTGTTAATGATTATACGAGTATATAATACAACTAGGTCTGACATAACTCTCCTGTCAGACAGCGTAATCAGATGCAATCGATTCATCAAACTTACATACTTAATGTTTTCAATTGTAATTTTGACTTAAAATTTATATATCTAAGAAATTTGTGCTGAACCCGTTCTACATTTTTTGAGTGTACTTTATACAAGGGGACCAAATAAATGAATTATAATTCACTACTAATGAATTATAGAGAAATAATAAGTAATTTGCCACTTATTGGGCTAGATAGGACTAACATTCAATGTAATCCGGATATCTGTTCCATCGAAAAAGAACGTAATATTATGTTTTAGCGTTTCTATACATTGAAGCTTCCATAGAATTTGAACGAAATAATACATTAGATTTGAATGAACTCATTCCCACTAAAATACTGAGGTTTGTCACTAACCTAAAGTGACCCGAGTTTGTTTAAAATGCAAATAAAAAGCATTTGAGAAACAAATGTGTAGGAATAATAATACTTCATCCATATATGGCAGTTTGAAGAAGGTTTAACTCAGCTCGCTTTGCACTGACTAACCCAACTAACCTAACTAACTTAACTAACCTAACTAACCAACCATTACCCCCGCAGGGGTAGGGAAAAAGGACAGACCACCAAACAACTCAATCTTGGTATACACTTCTTGCTACATTCACATTCATACATCGTCTCATACGTTCTCTTATATTATTCCGACTTCTGACATGGCCGGACTCAAGTATTTGACTCACTTGATGGTGTCATGTCTTCCTTGGCCGTCCCCGGCTTCTTCTTCCATTCACCTTCGCGTCATATATTCCTCTTACACTCCTATTCTCGTTCATTCGCTCTACGTGTTCAAACTAAATAAGCATCCCCTTCTTAATCTTAATCATTACGCTTAAATTAGCCTTGCGTTCTTTACGAATCTCAATATTTTTTACACGATCATACATGGTTTTTTCACACATTCGCCTCAGTGATCTCATTTCTATGGCATTCTGTTTACTTACATCCTTCCCTTGCCAATTCCATGCCTCGCTGCCATATATCAGGTTTGATATCAGTACTCCATTGTTAGCACCAACCGCGTTCAGTCCTCCGTTAATGAAGATTCCTGCATTCATCCTTCTTTCAATATCCCTATCAGTCTTTCCATCTCTCGTAAACATACTTGCCAAATATACAAACTCATCGACCTGCTCCAAGTATTCATCATTCATAACTATATTCGTGCACACTGTTTTCGTACTCTCTCTTTCAAACACCATGACAATAGACTTACTTACATTCATCATTGGTTCATTCTTCGTACATACTTCGTTCATCCTAGATACGAGGGACTGTAGATCTTCCATACTGCTAACAATAAGCTCCGGATCATCAGCATACAATAAGCAACATACTTCCAGATTACTCATTTTTGCGCCCAAGCCTTCCTTCTTTCTTCCTTCAATTCTTGCATACAATTATCCATGTATAGATTGAATAACCACGGTGACATTACGCAGCCTTGCTTAACACCTTTTGTGATGTCAAACCACTTCGTAAAATCACCGTTTACCCTAACACTTGCAACGCGTTCCTTGTACAGAGACACGATTGCCTATATGAAATTCATAATCATTTCATACATGGACAACACTTACCATAACTTTTGTCTCAACTCGGTCATATGCTTTTTGTAGGTATACATAAGCACAGAAAATTTTCTAGTTTTTTTGAGAGAAACTTCTCTGTGAGCATATGATACCAGAAAATCTGATCTATAACTAACCTAACCTAATACAATAAAGAGTTCCTTCTCGACAAAACATGTTCTTCCTAAGAATAATGATAATCTGAGAAAGAACTCCAGGAGTGTGAAGGTCTATTTGAGAAGGTCTTCATGGGTCTTGAATACTCGTATAGTAGGTGGGAGGAAAATACCTGTTTTTTTTTCATTTGTTCAAAGGATTTTATTTCACCGTTGACAAACTGCATGTTTCTATAATGAGTAGAATAGTGTGAATATTTAATGTCCATCCTTGTGAGAGCAGCGCGCGCCATGTTTGTCCTATCGCAGCTGGCTGTTGCCTGCTCACTGCTCACTGCTCACGTGATGCTCACGGCAACAGTTGTTTAAACAAGCCGAAATTCTATAAACAAACAAATTTCATGAAAGTTTTCGTAAAGCAAACAGGCTGAAATTAAATTTCAGTTAGCCGTGTCACGTGATGCAAGGCAATTACCCTAAAGGTGGAGTAGGCCGCTGGAAGGCTGAACTGTGTACAGGCTGTGTTCTATACCTTTACAGTTGTGGGCTATGTGCTGGCTAGAGCCATGAGCCATCCCCTCCACGTGGCCGTACTTCCCCCATAACATTACAAACACTTAACTCTTTTTCCATACTTTACATATTCATGAGAACACCGGCGGGACCCGGTACCCGCACTTAGCCGCTAGCACTAGCTACTAGCTACCTACTACTTACTACCTACGGATGGGCCCAAACCCTTAGCCTGTTCGCCTATTCCTGGGTTAAATTAACCGTTCTTGGGCAGCAAGGAAACAGTAGACGTAACTGCTACGCACTTGCGTATCTTATTTTCCTTGACCAGTATTTACCTGTATATGTTGACTGTTATCAGTGACTATAATTACACAAGATGTATTATTAAAACTCACTGGAATGAGTAGATCCCATTAGATATTTGGGTGTAAACTTCGTTGGGAGGAACACCTAATTAAAGTCACAAACCATATATGAAAACTGGCATATATCATCAGGACATTACGAAATACGAGTATATTAAATAAAAATACAATAAAAACAGTATACTTTTCCGTATGTCAATCAATTATTTCTTATGGTATAACAGTCTGGGGAGGATGCTTGAACACGATAATAAATCCATTAATTAATGCTCAAAAAGTGATAATGCGGACTACTTACAAAGTACACTATATTCACCCCGCGAAGGACTTATTCAAGGACTCCAAAGAACTTAATATAAAATCCTTACATGTGAAACACATATCTTCCTATTTCAAATTCAAACATATAAAAAAAATATTTCTGAACCAAACCGTAATACTGAATATTCCAACCAATCTAATTATATATTTCCAACAACAAATACATCAATAGCAGTCACATTTTAATTTCCTTGCTCCTAAAATCTTCAATAATTTAACAACTGAAATAAAGTCAATAGCCAAATACCACACCACACCACATGTTTCAGGAAGGCGCTTGGGGACTTTTTGATGAGTAATTGTGATAGTGTTGGTAGCCTATTTCTCGTATTCAGATATAGTTGTATATATTGTTAAGGTATGCGGGGATATGTGTGTATGTGAATGTGTATGTGTGTGTTTATGTATATGTATGTATGTGTAAGGGTTTGTGTAAATGTGTGTACATATGTGTATATATACGTACATATATGTGCACATATATGTATGTATATATGTATGTATGCATACATATATGTGTGTTTGTGTTTACGTATGTATATATAATAATGATAATAATAGTTGGATGATTTGTATAGCGCCGTTTTTTGTAAAAAATCACCTCAAGGGCGCTGAAATGTATGCACCTATGTGCACATGTGTTCGTGCATGCACATATATAAAAAATAAAAAAAAAGTTATGTATATTTTTATGATCTAATCCTTATGCATGTATTTTTCTTTTTTCTATCTTCTACTTTCTTTTATATTTTTTCCAATTTTCAGCATGTTTATATACTAAATCCATATGTTTACACTAGACTTACAAAGTAAGAATACTCCATTGGTCGCCATGAATCAGGCAGTCGCCTAGTATGGTGATCTAGTTCATGTAAATGGCTCTATTAAATATAATGTATTTTATAAACAAAAATAATGAAATTTCTGCACGAATTAACACGTGTGAGATTTAATGCTGGTCTTTAATTGATGAAATATTCGTTATTCTTAGAATCCAGATTAAAGTTCCATTTGTTAATTTAAAGTGTACTGTAAGCATGCCCGGCCTCACCTGCGGTTCCTTCAGCTACCGCTCCTTCAGTTCCACAGCTACCTTATATATTGTTTTGTTTTACTGATTTAAAATAAATTAATTCAGGAAAAAAAGTTGCTGTTTTTTGTAAAATTAATTTTATCTTTTATTTAATAGCAGGTATTTTTAATGTGCCGTTCTTGACATTGCATCTTAAAAAAGAAATGCCCTCAATGCATTTCTTGTCACATCGATTAAAAATGTTACTTGGTTATTGCCATAAGTTATTGGGGACAAAACCGATTTGGAATTGAAGCTTTTCACAGCGAAAAACCGAATCGTAAAAGAGAACCAACCATTTTGAATGATTTAAACCTTTTTTCAATTGTGTAAAAACAGTGAATAGAAATAATTTACTTGTGTTATTGACAAATTTTAATCCAAACAAAAACGCACTTCAGTAATAATAGAAAATATTGCCCAATTCATTCGCTAAAAAAGCGTCGTTTTTAATATTTTGTTTTAGAAATAATTTAGTTGGACTATTAAAATAATAATTCAATTACTCTCACGCGATTATGGGCAACAGAATGAATAGCAACAATCTTCAGAAAATATTATTTTAGTGAAATGATGCAAAGATAATATTAGTAATCCACAATATCTGCGGAGTACCAACCGGTTCCATAACATTATGTAAATTAACTGAAAATGACAGATTGCCGTTGAATTAATATTGTATCATTATTTGGGGAGTATACTAACCGAGAGCTTCGAAACAATTGATGAATTATCGTATCGGGATATGGAAAAATACATTCAATTCCCAATACATCAATTGTGTTTGTGTTTAATCCGTAGTACTCCATTTATTATTTAAAAATTTAATATTACATATTTAAAAATTTTATTATTAAGATCTGTAAGTATTTTTACTTTTAATTATTGTGACAGTTGTTTCGGCGTTCAAGGCCATTTTCAAGCTGTGGTTAATCCACACCGTGATGACTTGTTTATATGATTTTATTTAATCTTACCCTATTCTATTTTGGACGGGTTATTTTAAAATAATTATATATTATCGGTAAAACCGATTTACTAAAAAAATAAAATAAAATTCTCTATTCTGTGAGGTTGTTACATTTATAATGTGTTTCCCGGTATTTAAATGAAAATGTTTTCTTAATTAATTTATTTAAGTGTGTTACATTATTCTAATAATGTGAACATTCTGAGAGGTGGTGAATATGTATTTATATAGCTGTCACAATAATAAAAACTAAAAATACTTGCAGAACTTAATAATAACTTTTTTTTTTTTAATGGTTACGAATAATCTTAAAATATTTGAAAATCTCCTACTACCATCACAGTAAGCGGAAGATGTTGCTTGTGTCGTAATGGAGAACTTTGCCAGCCGAGGAATTGAACTCACGATGCCTGGGTGAGACCCAATCGCGATGCCAACTCAGCTACTGACCGTACATTATTAAATTTGATTTAAATTACATTTTTTTTAAAAATTCCCAATACAGGTGTCCATGCAATAAAAATGATTAAGAGATTGTTCGATAGTAAGATTTTAAATAAAGAAACGTTTTACTGATATTGGCACATTCTTTATAAAACTAAAAGCTTTCGTATTAATTTGCCGGTTTACCAGCTTTCCTTTAAAATAACTCAAATCGTATGCCTATTTATTACTTAATAAAGAAAATAGCTATTATAACAGCAATGCGGCACGTTACTTAAAACGATAAAATAAATATTGTTTAGAATATAACACCACAAGACTCTTAGGAAAGTGGGTTAAACTGACTATTTTCCCGCTTTATCCGACATGAAATATTGTTTCCTACTTTCATGCATGTAATATCTATCGAGCGAATGAACTGAGCGCATTTTTGAATATCACAATATATTAATATAGTAAAACATTCCGTTTTTAAGAATAATATTTATTTATTTGAAACACACATTATTTAACAACAAATACTTAAGAAAGCTTTGACTCCCCAACTAGGAACAAATCCCGTTTTAGGACAATCAAATCCACGATTTTCGTTCATATTAAATGCCATTATATGAAAATAGAAGGGAAAAAAGCTAGTATTGATATAATATGGTAATATAATACATCTCTAAAAAGTGTAATAATTAAGTATAAAGAGTTGCCTATACCAGATAATTTGAGTATAGTATAATAGTTAAGTACTTATGGAGAGATGAGAAAAACAAATATTATAGAGTAAACAATTATATACATATATATATGTATTTGATAGGTACTGGTTGATGTTGTGAGGAAAAAAACGCGTTTAAAATTGAACACAAAAAAAAAATTATTATTGAGTAATATTGATAAGATTGAGTTACGTATCACTCAGCTTTATGAGCCAAGCGAAGCAGCTAAGGTACGCAAGATGAAGAAAGCATGTCTGTGTATATTAATAAAGTGGTGAATACAAAGCAATTTTTTAAATTAATTTATTAATAATGACGCCACAAAGTGAATACCAATCTTTTGAAGAAATCATAAATATAATTCATTACTTCTGCATTAAAACTAGTGCTACATAGTATAGAATTCACTGGAAGATAACTATTTTTAAAATATTTTTTTAAAAAGATTAACAAGTTATTACTTTGAAATTTATAGACAATAAAATGTTCAACGATTTGACGCTTTTTTAGAAGCTGGCAATAATGTGTGTTTTTGACAAAGTGTAGGAGCTTATTCTTCGCGCTTGGAGGCACCGCCTGCGCCTATGAGACCGCCTGTACTAGAGACCGTCAGACGGGCTGAAAGGCCGCCCTAATGAAAACTCTTGCGTCTTATTAAAAATTATCCACGTGATATCACGCGGCGCCGCCTTCCTGCTCCCTGTTCCCTACTTCCTCCGCCAGCCTGCTGCGGTCCGCTTTAATAAGTTTTAGGAAATTAAATACCGCCGCGGTGCATTTAAATTTCGTAACTTATAAAAATGTTGACATCTTTATAACGGTAAAAATGCCTCAGACATTATTTTACCAGACGTAATGGCACACAGGCAAACTGTAGGGGCAGCTGATTCCGATCTGTGGAGAGGGATGAAGAGGAGAGAGACACAACCTATCGTTTTCTTGCAAAGGAGGAACGATACCGACAAATTGACGACCGTTGAATTTGAACAAAACTGCCATTCGTTAAAAACTTCCAAATTTGTACAAAATCGCTTTGCACAAATTCGATCTACGGGCTTGTCCGTAGTTGATGTAAGGTAGTGAATCCAGTGGGTGGTGGTAGTCCGGAAGGGGTCCAGGGTCAGCGGTGGTCAGAGACAAACAAGGCGAGTTAAGCAAAAGTAGTAGCGGACGGGCAGTCGAGGGAGCAGAGGTGTTGTCGGTTCGAGAGTTGCCGGCTGACTAACAAAGATTTTTGATTTTGATATGAATGGTATACAGAGTTCCTAAACTAATTTTTTTCTGACTAGCATAATTAAAAACAATTATCTAATGATTTTTTACTTTTGAATTTTTGTTAGTGGTGAGTGGGTGACTTGAAACTTTATAACTATACTGCAACTTTTGGGGTAATATTTCACTCCTTACGGAGGATTGATTTTGGTTTTTGTAGTTAAATATTTCATTCTCGCTGTATTTAGCGAGAGTGTTTATTGGTGGATTTTCATGACTGGCTAGACCGGCATAAAACTTTTCCGGGTGTGTTACTATAGGATCCTTTATCAGAGGAATGTTTGTGTCTTTGTGTAGAGTGTTATCCCTGATCCCCTTAGGCATATTCTATGCTAATCGAATGGCTTTGTTTTGCAGGGTTTGTAGTTTGTTCATGTATTTTTGAGCTGCATATCCCCAAATGAGAGCAGCGTCTTTTAAAGGAGTAATTTATTGTCTGCTGATAATCGAGTCTTTTTACCTAGCATGGGGTAGAGAGAGGCAATTTCCCTATTAGCTGATTTTATTTTTTGTGTGTTTTTTCTACGTTAATTTAGAATCTAGTATTAATCCTAGGTATTTGAATGATTTTTCCCATGAAACCTTTTCTCCAAACAGTATTATGTTAGGAGGGCATTTAGCTATTCTTCGTGAGAAGACGGTAGCCATGCTTTTTGTGGGGTTTATTGAAATTCGCCATGTTTGACACCAGTTTTCAACTAGTTTGGCTTGAAACTCAACGCGTCGTTTAGCAGTGGCCTCAACAGAAGAACTTGACATTATATTTTTATCGTCTGCAAATTGTGTTATTTTAGTGTTGTTATCTAATGGTTTTGGAATGTCACTTGAATATATATTATATAAGGTGGGAGATATTTGCCCACCTTGACTGAGGCACTCCTGCTAAAAGAGTACGTAATGATGAGAATATTTTATCTATTTTAACTTTGAAAGTTCGGTCCGTGAGGTAACTGTAAACCATTTGAATGATTTTAATGGGAAAATCTAGGATGTACATCTTATAAAGTAGGCCGTTATGCCACACTTTATCGAAAGCTTTGCTTACGTCGAGCGAAAGAAGCACCGCTTTTTTGTTAATATTGAAGCCGTCCGTGATATGTTCAACCACGCGTAGTGGCGTTGGTGATAGGTCGAATGGCCCACTCGAAAGCCATGTTGAAAATCTGATAAAATTTTGTTACCATGAACAAATTAATTTAATCTTGTTAATATGATTTTCTCTAGAACTTTACCTAATCAAGGAAGGAGTGAAATTGGACGATGGTTCTCTGTTAGAATAGGGTCTTTGCCTGGTTTAAGAATAAAAATTACATTTGCTTGTTTAAACTCTTTAGGAAAGCGGCGAAGTCTGAGCTATTTTATATTTCTATTTGTACGCCAAGCCAGGCGCTATCCCAAGCGCTCTGTTTGTTTTTTGCGACGCTATTGCCACATTTCTGTGCCAGTAGAATCGCGAAAGTTTTATCCGACAACACCTGTCTCCCTCGCACTGCGTTGCCTCATTCTTTCATTTTATTTTGTCATTCTAACAGTGACGAGACACTCCACGCCACCTGCACAAAATATTTTCACAAGTTTGCACAAAACGTTTCTTCGGGTGGGGGGGGGGGCGAATCAGCTCCGAAATTTAAATATTCAGTTTCCGCTTGAGTCCGGCCCCGTACAAGTACCGATAATATAATTAAATTCATAATTCTTATTACTATCGTCGCACCAAACATCGCGAAAGAGGCGAAGATGTCCGACATAATTATGGTGTCACAAATACAGCACTGTATAGATACAATCGTGAAAGGAATTGGTATTATAATAACTATGATCTCTTTAAAGCGCCCGGGAGATTTATATAGATTTAAAATATTTTAATAAAAGTGGTGTATACGAAGTATATTTTTAATTATTTAAATAAAACCTTTTTTAAATTTTGCAATAAAATATGTATAAATACATTTCAGGGGACAAGTTACTAAGTAGGCATAACCTATGGTAGGTGATTTCTGGACCTTGAACAACAAAAGTCCTGGAACTGCGCGCGCTTTTGTGACATTGTCAAGAACGTAAAACTCTAATTTTTGTATTATATCCGGAATCCAGATACGGCCGTTCAAAAGGTTGTGTGAGCAAATCAGTTTTCCTTCCATCGGTGAGGCTATTAATACCCAGCATATACCTGACAGGAAGGCTGAGAGAAATGAACAGGAAAAGTATTAGTTAGGCATAAATATAATAATAATAATATTTTAATGACTTTCATAGTGCCGTTTTTATAAAAAATCACCTCAGGGGCGCTGTGCAAATATTTCTTGCTAGGATTTATCTTATTATTATGTAATATTATTATTAGTACAAACAGATACAGAAATATACTTACCTGGTAGGTCACTCCAAATTAAGACGTTAAATTACAAAGTTTTTGCTTCAGAAGATATGATTTTGCATGCACAATATCACAAAACACTCCAGGTTGCATGATTTATTTATTTTATGTTAGTACATAAACAGGCAATATGCCCAAAACTTTGATACATGAATGTTTCAAAAGTAATAATAATTAAAAAGTGCAATAAACAACAATCATCATCTGGCAAAAATGATACTAAAGCAAATGACAAACAAGTAAAAGATCGAAAACATATTATAAGTAGATACATAAATTATCCCCCTATTGTCACTTGTGCTGATGGAAAACTGTTCTGGTAATCACAATATAAGTTTGATATTAATGGTAAAATTTCTTTAATTTTTAAATTGATTAAAAATGTCTATTTCTTTATTAGAGCAATGTATAGTGTTGTAATTTCTTAATAACCGCGGTAAAGCAGAAAGAATTCCGTATTTGTATTATTATGATAATGCAGTTACTGTTTAAATTCTATATATCAGTTTTGTTATATTTATCACAACGTTATCAGCAAAATAAGAGTAGGTATGTATTTGAAACATTATTTTATTTGTGATTTTCGATAATATTTTTTTCTATTAACTGCTTTAGGTAGGTGCTACCGGCTAGCTTCGCTATGTATATTGGCTATATAACTGAACCATTCATGGATATGACTTTCTGAAGAGATGTATCCACATCTCTTCAGAAAGTCATATCCAGTAGTAGTTATAAGTCTAAGTGATAGGTGGGTGCGTTGGTTCATAAATTATCGATATCACAATTAAAATATATACAATTGACTTCCTCAAATATGCAGGTAAAATAGGAAGGGTAAGATAGGATCCAAAGACTTACCTCTGATACTTATTTCTTCACAAGCCTCTTCTTTACTTGTCGATGCACTGGGTACATAATCAATGAATGTTCCTCATAAATACACAGAAGATATTCATCTGCGGCAGGATCAAACAATACAAATTCCACGGCAGTGGCGAAAACAATACGAATATTGCACCAGGCGTCGTGTGCGAAATTAATGCGTAGTTAACGAAATCACAGCGGACAATGATGCGGGTAAAGTCGACGGACTAGGTATGGATTAAAATTGATAGGTTTTATAAGGATGCATATTATTGTGCAAATCAACTGTAAGGCTATCTAAGTTGAACCGTCCTTGAGGTGATTTTCCTACGAAAACGGCCCTATAGAAGTAATCTAATTATGATTACAGTGCCCGAAGTCTCTAAGATACAGATATTTCAAGAACTTCTTTTGTTATTTCTGTTATGATGCGTTTTTAAAGTATTCAATAATTTTGATTGGTAGGAATCTTAAATAAATCTTAAGCCGGTGCGCGGCAAAAAATGGTTGTGAATAATTAATTAATAGTATTAGATCTCAAAGATGTCAAAACACATACAACAAGGAACCACAAACACAACATTAGGAGAAAAAAACTTCTTTTACTATGGTACTAAAGTCTACAACAAAATCTCACTGTCCTTTAAAAATCACAACTGTAAAAAATTAAAAAAAATCAAATAAAACACTGGATACGTTACATAGGGAGATCTGAAACAGAAAATATATTAACACCAAATACAGGCTCTGTCTGTAAATTTTATGTTTTAAATAACAAGCTCCCGTTAGACAAACTACAAAAAGTAGTTTATCGAGACTTTTTTGAATTGTGTTTTTTCTCTTGTAAAAACTAAATAATTTTTTTTTTTTAAACTGACACCAAACTACTCAACTGCACTTAAAATACCTCACCTTAGAAGTATTTTTATTTTTTTCATCAAGCACATCAATGTAATACAGTGTAATTTCATATTTTGTAAATTAAATCCTCAGCACGGGAAATTCCAGTGAGGACATCATTATTTCTTTTTTTTTTACAAAATAGTAATAAAACATTATTATTATTAATCTTAACATATATAAACTGAAATCCAAACATTTACTGAATTTAAACAGTCCTTCAAAACAAAATTATATGAAAAATCCTACTGTCGCTAAATTTTAATTTCTCTTCAATTTATTCTAAAATGCCACTTTCTCAAGCCTCCGGTAGTTGTTTGGTTTTGGTTGCCTGTTTATTTTTTTTATGTAAAGTCAGTTATTGCTAAGCATAACCCGACTCCTGTCTTAAAATGTTGCTATTTTTGCACTGTCGTTGTCAATGCGTCAAATTATGTTGTTTCTTTATATATCTATTGTAATACATATACACCGTTTCAATATTATTTGTAAATGTCCATTTAAAAGACTGTAATAGGCGTAAATAAATAAATGTCATCATCAGTTCGAGAGCAGTTTACAAAACCATTCTTATCCTCATAGAAATTGTTCAGAAACTAATAATAATTTATTAATTTTTAAATCATCATGACTACCAAACTGAACACCTATTCGAATGATTCAATGTTCCCACTTTTAAAGGCTTATTTGTTAAAAAATCAATTAACCGCCCTACCGATACGAACGTACGTGATACGGCCGCTATATTATCGCTCGAATGCAACAAGCCGTATCCCGTACGTTCAGGTTCAAAAAAACTATGCCTGAAACCCACAAAACATTCGTATATGTCAAATTTGTTCCTTGAGTCATCTCGTTTTGTATTTCAAGGTCAGCCGAAGCTAACGGATGTGTTCGGGTATATTCATCTCTCCAATACAAGTTAGTTTATTGCAAACACCTATAGCGAGATCTAATGAATAAAAACGATGTTTTTTACCTACTTTTTTAATAAAAACCCAAAGGACGGGCGGTTAAACAAGTTATAAAAGAAAAATGTAATTAATGCATTTTCATCTCACAAAACTCAGTCGAAATTATTTTTTTAATAAATTACCCGAAGAAATCAGAAACATTAATGATAAAATATAAATATTGGACTCTGATAAGAAATTGGTTATAGATATTTAAAAAATAAATAAAATGAAAACGGTTTCCGCTTGAATTAATTATACAAGTATCCTTTATTTTAATTAAATAAAGCTGTGTTGTATAAATGCTGTGTTATTATTGTTATAGGGAATTTTTTTTTTATTGAAAACATTTGTTTTAACAGATCACCAAGTTCGGAAAGACCTAATTTGTTACCGCACCCAAAAAACATAAGTTATAATCAAGCATGACTCGAACATCTGTTCATTATACTCGCAAAGTGCGGGGCGCAACAACACATCAACCAGCGCTAATCAGTATTAATGAACACAGAAAAGGCTGAACATAATTCAACCCAATACTATCGTGTATCTGCTACTCTGCATATCCCTATCCCTACTCCCACCTCCGGAACTTTGGCGCAAAAAAAATATATCGTTGCCTTTGTAGAGTTAAGGAGGGGAATCGGCAAACTTTGGCACGCGTGCATTATGGGAACAAATATTTTTAATAAACGAATTAAAAATTACTTTGTATTCACCACTTTTTTAATATACACATACCTGCATGTTTCGAAAGCGATGCTTTCTTCGTGAAGGATACATGGAATACTAAAAAATTATAATGTCAAGTATAGACAAATGATAAAAAAAGAACACAATAATGTAAGAATAGACAAATTATAAACACAAACAAAAATCGATTAAAGTAGGTAAGTAATTAATCAAAAATATTCATAAAAAATCATTATGAAACATGATTTCTAAAATTTCAAATTTGTCTAATTGTAACCGGTTGATTTTTATGTAAATTTTTCATACCTTTATTTGTATCAAAATAATGATTGGTTTCCAAAATATGATTGTAAAATTTAGAATAATTGTTATTATTTAAACACCTCAGGTGTTCATTAATTCTAATAGCGAAATTTCTAGAAGTTAGTTATTATCTTGCGGAAGTATTACCAGCTGTATAGGGTCTAGGTACAACCAAGTTTCTAAATATGTCAGTCCTGAAATTATAGTTGTTAAATACAGGTAATTAAGCTATGTAAATCTGGGCTGTATTTTTGGCCACAATACGATGGTACGCTCATCGACTAGATTTTGTTTTAGAATGGGCTGTGTCATTATGGTTTAATTTGAACTTACAAATTTAATACTCCGACCATACATAAAATGTATGCACCACATATTTTAAAGGACTTTCGGTCTAAAGTTTAGTCGATAACCAAATAAAAGTCCACTCGGGGAATGTTAAAACACTATAAGCCAAGAGGAAGGAGGATTCAGAATTGAGATAGATCAAAATCAATTTTTACTGTCTCCATGGTCGAGGGGTAAGGCTCTCGACTACAAATCCGAAGGTCGCGGGTTAAAATCCCGGCGTGCGCAAGTACATTTTATTTAATTAATTTGTGCTGTTTCACATTTAATTCATTTAAAAATAATATATAGTATATTTGCGAACGTTCCATAGTGGATGATACTATCAGTATCGCCCTGGAGAAAGACCACCATTCATTGAATTGAAACGTTGCTTGAAATGGCTTTTAGCCGTGTTGGTGACCAGATCCGAATAGCCAGGTGTTTCCCCACCTTTCTCTTCCGCTTCTCTTTCCTCTCCATAATACCTTCAACCTCACATTCCCCAATTGGGGATGCCATAGTCACACTGGCTCCAGACGGTTGGGAGCAGCTGGGACTCTTGTGGGGTACTGCTGGATTCGGGAGAGACATAGTAAAAAAATCCTAAAGAGATTGTTGAGAGATTATTTAACAACACAAATGTATGAAATATCTTGAAATGACACAAGGTTTGAACCAAATTTCTTTAAACAATTACTTTACAATATAAAGCACTTTTAATAAGTTTTAATTATCTTTTTAAATACCATAAATACGCCTTTTAACGAAGTACTCGTATTACGTTTTCTAAAAAGGTACCTACCTCACTAGATAGTGATGACCTTTTTTTGTCACCAATTCTAAAAGTGACATTTCCGCCTTGGTTAATTTATGCCCACCGTAGAGATGGGTCATTTCACTTATTTTACGAACTCAGTTCCAATTCAGAGATCAGCCACATGGACTCGATTCCTCGGACTCGGTCCTTCGTTCTTTTGGTCCTTCGTTCTCTCAGTGTCCACCGTTTCGGAAGCAAAACTCGTTCACATTGCATTATTGAATAGTTTCTGACTCCAAAAAAAAACATTAGTCATACTTTGAGAGTGAGTTCGGTACGAGTGTGTCCAGATTTGCGAACTCGGAATGAGTCCAGCATCTTCGGATTCGGATTAATTGTGTCCGGCCGGAACGATTCCCCTCTATGCATCGCCTGGTGTGAATTGCCGAAGATTGTGAACTACCGTATCGAAAATGACAACATCTATAAAATGTTTAAAAATGTTTACTAACAAATAATGTTTAAAGTAAATAATAATGCAATTGGTAACTTACTTAATATTGAGTTCTTCCTCTTGATAAAATTCGCAAATATTGATATTTTTAATGAATGTCATTTGCTTAATGACAACTGACAGTTATCATCCGAGAGAACTAGAACCGCAGTTAAGCAAGAAGTTGTTAAGCCTAAGGAAAAAGATAAGGAATCCTTCTTCTTAAAAAGAACGCGAATTGCGCTCCTGATTACCATGTTAAGTGACATTTCATACCATGCCTGTATTAGACCAAGGACGTACTGTAAAATCGTATATACCCAAAATAAAGTATTTCGCTCTCTGAACATCATTACAGTTGTAACACTTTTTTTCACAATATTGAAGAACGAACCCTCATCAAAGCGCCGTCTTCTTAAAAATTCGCCCGTTTGTTTCTGTTAAAATAATATACTTTTCACAAGTACAGAAATAATTAGACATTATAATGTGAGAGTAGTCATAGTGGGAGTGATGATTTGTAGAGGGGGCGGCAGTGGGAGGAGCCAAAATAACAAGGAAACGTGGTTTGCAAAGGTGATTTAGAGGGTGCTATTATTTCTTTTACTAAATTATTTTTTGTTTTTTTTTTTTGTTTTTCATTACAAAATGTCTATAAATTGTTTCATAGTTAATGTCCAGGAAATACAAAAAAATAGTTAAGTCATGTTTTGAGTTACAGCAGAATAGTAGGTGGTGTGTGAATTGTGAATACTAAGATAGATATACACAGATCAAAGGAGGTGACAATCCTTGCAGTTATAAGGCTGCTTTACTAAAGCTTGGGGCGTAGCATTCTCGAGTGTGGATCTGGGATATAGAGGCCAGAGGACACTGTCTGTGTAGTAATAGACGAGAAAATTAAAAAGAAATTCTTATGATTCCTCTACATTAGAGAGATCGGTTTTTACCCATGGCTGTCTCCATTCTCCAACCGCATTTATCTCGGGAATGCTGGGTATCTGCAGGATAAGTTCTAGGGGAGATATAGCATTACTCATAAACTCTTGAACGGTGTGTTATTAATACCTGACATCCTGGCTGAAATGGGATTATATGTCCCCAATAATTTCACGCATGGCCGCCAACACTGGCTTCTGTTTTTTCTCAGTTGCAGAACTAACTTAAAATTTATGATAATAATAATAATAATACTTGGATGACTTGTACAGCGCCGCTTTTGTGAAAAATCACCTCAACTGCGCTGTACAAATACTACTACAAATGCTAGGGTTTGTCTTATTTTGTACAGATACAGAAACATATTTACCTGGTAGGTCACTCCAGATTAAAACGTTAAATTACAAATTTTTTCGCTTGAGATGATATGTTTTTGCACGCACAGGACAAATATATTAGAAACACTGCACATTGCATGATATCGCAGTTACTGTTTAAATCCTATTTGTCATTGATATTATATTTATTAGTAGGTTATTGGCAAAGAAGAGTTGGTATTTATTTGTAAGATTATTTTATTTCAGATTTCTGATAATAATTTACAGTTACAAATATTTATATTTACTTAGAATGTAGCGGACTATGAAGAGTTTCAAAATTTTCAGTTAATTACTTTATGTAGGTACTAACGGCTAGCTTCGCTATGTTAATTAGGTATGCAACTGAACCATTCATGGATATGACTTTCCAAAGAGATGAGTTTTAAGTTTTGCTCTGAATTCTGACGAGTCATTAATCAATCTTAGATTGTATGGCAGTTCATTCCAGGCTTTAGGGCCTGACACGCTGAAGGCTCGTTCACCAAACTTCGTGTCTGGTGTACGCTTTGGTTCATTCAGCCTTCCGGTGGCCCATAACGTCGCTGATCGAAGAGTTGACTGGCGTAAATTGGAATTTTAAAGGATACGTAGTTCCGATAGGTAAGCTGGACACCATCCAGCAAAGCTTGGACTGGATTCTTTCGGGATATTTGAGCCAGTGACGATTTTTGAGATGCTCTGAAATATGGGAGTATTTAGATACGCCTGTAATAAGTCTTGCCGCGGCGTTAAAAACGGATTGTAATTTGTTAATTTGATAGTTGAGGAGACTTACATATATTCCGTTGCAGTAATCTAGACATGAAAGAACGTACGAATTAACCAGCAATTTAGTCGCCTCTGTTGGAAGGTTTCTCCGCACTGCTTTAATTTGCCTTGTTTGAAAGAACCCTGTGCTTAAAGCTCTGTTGACTTGAGTTATTAGGGGCAAATCAGCGTCCAGATTGACTCCAAGTAATTTGATACATATCTTTGGAGTAATGACAGTTCTGGAAATAGTTATTGGGGACATCAATGTTAAGCAGGCGTCTGCTTGTGGCAGTCCAGAGAAACTGCTTCCCTGGAACCAATAGATTAATTAACTGCCTCGCAGAAAATGTGGATATTTTCCACTTGACCTACGACAGTTTAAGCAAGAACTAGCTTTTATGTTTTAACTTAATTATGCACCTATTTGTAACCTATTTTTGGGATTTATTTTATCGCTTTCACAATGTATTGGAATATATTGTTTGTCCAAAATAAATTTGGATACATTTTAATATATTCGGATAGGTTATTTTCCTTGCTTTGAATTTGAATGCACTGTTTTTTTCCCTAATGATTAATTCAATTCGATTGCACAAGATGTAGGACCCCTGACGTGGAGGGTTGGTTGCGCTACGTTGCAGTATGAGGCTCTACGGGTCTGTGTGGTAGCATACAAGTGTTTACATATTTATAGCATGAGGGCTAATTGCCTTTTAATTAATATACCTGGAAGTGGGCACATGCGGTGGGTAGTGGGGCTGTAGCTATCCCATTATCTGCCGTATCTGGGAACACAGAATATAATGGTCCAACCAGTTTATGGCTTACCGACCGGCGCTATCACTTTAAGTGCAGGTCTCCCGATTCGCCCCATGGATATATTTCAAGATTAAAGTTAATTTTTTTCCCTTTATTATGGCGTTACCTTTATAAAGTACTTTATATGTTTTATATTAAAAAAAATAAAAACCAGATATTACCATATTTTATATTATATAAGAATTTATTGTAATTTATTTCCTTGGTTTTGATTATAATTCTTCTAACTTTTGATAAAACTCCTTTGTAAACTATAAGTATTGGGAACCTAGAACAAAACTTCAAGCGGGAGGACTTTTTTTAATTATTGAAGATAATATTAACAAATCTCAAATGAAATATGAAATATAATAAAAAGGTAATGGTCGCATCTCACACTCGAACCCAAAAAATTTCGGTTTATCTGGGACTGCGCTCAATCCAATTGAGCTAATGCCATCTCATTGCTCTCTGTCATTTTTATGTCGATCATACTTCAATTTAGGAACTGTTAATATCATCTTCAATTAATTCCCATGTGTTTTTTTTGCCATCTTTCCATATCGAATCTAAGATTCTACACGATTTTTTTTGCAATCTATATAAGCTCGATAGGTTAGAGCGCAGGTCCCGGACAGACCGAGAGGTGATGGATTCGAGTCTTTGATTGAAATCGATGATTAAAAAATATATATTACAATCAGGTTTATAAGCTTCCATGAGTTATATATTACAATCAGGTTTATAAGCTTCCAATAAAAATTAAATATTTTGTACCATTCAATATTTTGCTTCAATTTTTTTTAGAACACTGAGTAGACAGGAGTAATTCATTTTGTCAATCTACCGAAAACCTTTTTAAAGTTAATACCGTTTATACCCTCCAGTTTGGGAACGTCTATATTAAAACTAGGTCACAATAATTAGCCACGATATCGGCGGAGTCATTCACAAACAAACTCAACAAGCTAATGAATTCACGTTAGATACATTGTTATATATATATATTTTTTTTTTTTTTTTAAAAGACAAATATTCCCTGATTACGAATAACCTGACAATATTTGAAAATCTCCTACTACCATCACAGTAAGCGGAAGATGTTGCTTATGTCGTGATGGAGGACTTAGCCATCCGAGGAAATGAACTCACTATGCCTGAGTGAGACCCATACACTCAGGCATAGTGAATTATCTCGTTTGTTTAATCTCTGATTTATTCTGTTACGGCGAAAATTAACTTTTTGTATTGCAAAAAAAATATCGTTACGAATTGAAAATAATGTACGGAAATTCACTCAAATATTAATTTGGTTTAATAAAACATACTATTATAACAGAAAGCTACGTAAAAAATTATCTGTATTGAGTTTTCAAGTAAAAAATAACTTACATGAAAGATTTTTGTTGTTGTTGTTTTAAACCACTTTATTTTATTTATATTAATTATGTGTGTAAGTTTATATGTGTATGTTCCTGATAAAGGTTGAGTTCAACCGAAACCGGTCGATAATGCATTAATATAAATAAAATAAAATGGTTTAAAAAAAAAAAAAAGTCTTCCATTTAAAGTATAATGTCAAGCCACAAAGTGGTTGCTTTCTTCGATAAAAAGTAACTTTTGATTTTACTAACAGTTGAAATTAGATTTTCATTCACCGTGAAGAACCTTTAAAAATCCAACGTATGACCATATTTATAAAAGCAAAATAATCTATAAAACGTAATGGAAAAAATATCTAATTTGAGTGCTCAAAAAGAGCCCGGTTTCCCGAGGTGCCACCGTCGGTAGATCTATTTGTTTTTTTTCATATGATATTTTAGGCCACTCGGGAATTTATTTACTTCAATGCAACGAATGCCCCACGTTTTACGTACGCAAAACGTCTCGTAATGTTTATATCTGGGTAAAAGATCACGTCTTCTAAGATGTGTCAATAATAATGGGTTCTCGGAATTTCTCGAACCACCTCTTAGAAACAGACCACGCATTCAATAAAAATACAGGCACTAGTTTACTGAATAAAAATAGAAGAGGCATTATACTAGATAACTTAGAATCACTAGAAATCAGTATCAGACGAAAACAATAATAGTAGTCTCATTATTAATGTAATAAATTTAATTCAAAATCCGATTCGTAAGATATTCCCAATTAACAAAGTACACGCCATTTCCGGTCCGGTACCTGCTCCCCTCCCACTCTTGGTCGTTCACTCGTCCGATTTTATCAATCTATAACACATGTGTATCTTAGTTCATAGTTTAGTAGTATACTGCTCTGAAGAAGCTTCGGTAGTAGGGCAACCCGGTCGGCAAAAGCATATAACAAATGAAAGTGATGTCTTTTAAATATTTAATTCGAGTGGAAAAATTATCTTTTCACATTTGCATAACTTGACTGAGACTCTTAATAGGTAAGTGTCCTTCCAGGAAGGAGTGTTGGTCTAGAGGGGCGAGTAATAAATTCATGACCCACGTGGAGGCTGCGTTAGCAATCAGGTGAGATGATGCCAGAGGGCAGAGGTACAGAATAAAGTAAAGTAGAACTTTTGAATGCAATAACAGAACAGGCATGTGGAAGGATCTCTTGTGAAAGTTGCTGTGGCGTCACGTGTACGCCGCACGTGGATCAACTACTTGGTGTACTTAACCTACATTCAAGTGGACAGACAGCTGCAATTGAATACTTTATAAGGAGCATACACAACGAGGAAATATTACCCTGACTGTTCGCAGTAAAAAAACGTTATGGCTATCAAAAAGATATGCACTGAACTTTATAGGCTGAAAGCACACACATCCGCCAAGTCAAAAGCACAGCGTTAAAAACAGTTTTCACGGCGAAAAGTATTTGAAAAACATTATAATTTATTTATTTATTTATTGTTGTACTATTAATTACACAAAATACGTAACACGAAATGAAATAAATATCTCCAGAAAAAATAACAGCAAATACATAATACAAGAATGAAGCAATGACAAAAGAGGACAAAAATTGAGAGAACATTAAAGTTAATGCCTGAAGATAGTTTTAGTAGAGCCCATGATTTTAGACATTCTAAATGACAATATTCGAGTTCTAATTTCGTAAAGACTTACAAATATCATTCAGACTGGTACCAAAAATTTCAAGAACCTGGCTTGAGTTAATAATATTGGAGAAATGAAAAAGTTTAACAGCTTTCAGAATTACCAACACAGTGTGGGCTGTATTTTTGGCATCAGCCTGGTCATAAATATTCAAATATACTTTTGTAAAATAGAACATAAAGACAAGAAAAATAAACCGCATTCCGTTCGTATTCTGTAGTAATTACTTGAAAAGGTTTCTTACGGCAGTAAAAAGAGTCACCGTTTTTGACAAAAAGATAAAATGTTTATTACTTATTACGGCAACACAAATCATGCAATGTTTGCGAATAAATGTAGAATCCAGTTTGTGATTTAATGTTCCCAGTGACGATACAGATAATTTAAGGCCCGCAAATACAACATTGTATTTGCTGAAAATAAACCACTTTGCATCATATCTATTTCAAATGTCGCAGGAAATATTTAGCATTTCCACCGGAATATAGAAGTTCCTTTGGCGATGGCTGAACTACAAATTATAAGCTCGGCTCGAAGGAAACATGTGTTCAAGTTTGCCATTGAAACAACAACCGCTATTTCAGAACAATTATTTTCTTTGCCAATATTGTGCTGAAATTTGCATATAAGCTCGTAACATCGAGGTACTTAAAGAAGATATATGTTTACATGCCCTCGTTTCTACAATAGAGTATAATCCAATATATATAAGAATGATGTGATTATGAATTCATGGCGATACTTTAAACATATCCCAACACATAATGTTCTAGGAAAATTGTAATAAATACTATTTATAAATATCGTACCATGAACGTTTAAAAAAACTTGTAAAAGTCTAAGAACAATTTATACCTTAAAAATGTTTATACCATAAATTAATTAAAAATTACTTTTTATTCACCACTTTATTAATATACACACACATATATATATATATGTTTACATGCCCTCGTTTCTACAATAGAGTATAATCCAATGTATGTAAGAATGATGTGATTATGAATTCATGGCGATACTTTAAACATATCCCAACACATAATGTTCTAGGAAAATTGTAATAAATACTATTTATAAATATCGTACCATGAACGTTTAAAAAAACTTGTAAAAGTCTAAGAACAATTTATACCTTAAAAATGTTTATACCATAAATTAATTAAAAATTACTTTTTATTCACCACTTTATTAATATACACACACATATATATATATATGTTTACATGCCCTCGTTTCTACAATAGAGTATAATCCAATGTATGTAAGAATGATGTGATTATGAATTCATGGCGATACTTTAAACATATCCCAACACATAATGTTCTAGGAAAATTGTAATAAATACTATTTATAAATATCGTACCATGAACGTTTAAAAAAACTTGTAAAAGTCTAAGAACAATTTATACCTTAAAAATGTTTATACCATAAATTAATTAAAAATTACTTTTTATTCACCACTTTATTAATATACACACACATATATATATATATGTTTACATGCCCTCGTTTCTACAATAGAGTATAATCCAATGTATGTAAGAATGATGTGATTATGAATTCATGGCGATACTTTAAACATATCCCAACACATAATGTTCTAGGAAAATTGTAATAAATACTATTTATAAATATCGTACCATGAACGTTTAAAAAAACTTGTAAAAGTCTAAGAACAATTTATACCTTAAAAATGTTTATACCATAAATTAATTAAAAATTACTTTTTATTCACCACTTTATGAATATTCATATATATATATATGTTTCGAAAACGATACTTTCCTCATCAAGAATATATAGAATATTACAAAATAATAATGTTAAGTATAGACAAATGATAAACATAGAACATAATAATCTAAGACTAGACAAATTATAAACGTAAACAAAAATTGATTAAGGTAAGTAATAAATCAATTATGTTAATAAAAAATATTATAAACAATGAATAACCATCTTTTGAACAAATTATACTGTAATAAAAATTATTCATAAATATCATATCATGAACATATTAAAAAACTTTTGAAAACTAAGAACAATTGCTGGCAGAATTTATACCTTAAAAAACAACTCGACCTTGGCATACACTTCTTGCTTCATTTACATTCATAGATTCTCTTCTATTATTCCGGCTTCTGACATGGCCCGACTCAAGTATTTGATTCAGTTGATCGTGCCATATCTTCCTCGGGCGTCTCCGGTTTCTTCCATTCACATATGCGTAATATATTCTTCTTACTCGCCTTTCTTCGTTCATCCTCTCTATATGCCCAAACCATCTATGTATTCCTTTCTTAATCTTACTCATCACGCTTACATAAGCCTTACATCTTTACGAATCTCAATGTTTTTCACACGATGATACGTGGTTTTACTCACATTCGCCGCAGAGATCTCATTTCTACTGCATTCGGTTTACTTGCATCCTTCCTGTGCCAATTCCATGCCTCACTGCCTTATATAATATATCTAAATGGTTCAAAACGCTATTGTAGAATAATTAGTTGTCCCTAGTATGATATTTACAGACAGCAACATGATACCCCATTGTTATTCCAGAGTGCGTAAATTCTACATGTTAAGGCATGATAGTGGTAGAAAATTGTAATTCAACTTTTTTGTTTTGTTTTATTTAACAATTAGAAATTAATAAATGAACAAACGATCTTAATATAACATTAATTAACAAAGTAAGGATAATGATTTATTCACCACTTCTCAGTATGTTCACATTATCAAAACCATATAAACCATTTAAATAAATCAATTAAGAAATCATTGTCATATAAATATGGGAAAAATACTTTATAAATATGAAAACCTCACAGAATAGAGAATTTTAAATAATTTCTTACTAAATCATAATCATTATTTTTAATAACCAGTCAAAATTAGGATTGGGTGGGAGTAAATAACATCATATATATAAGTGATCACCATGTGCATTAACCGTAGTTTGAAAATGGCCTTGGACGCCGAAACGCTTTCAGAGTAACTAACTAACTAACCATCACGCCGTTTCCCCGCAGGGGTAGGCAGAGAGGACGGACCGCGAAACAACTCGATCTTGGAATACACTTCTTGCTTCATTCACATTCATACATCGTCTCATACATTCTCTTCTATAATTACTCCGTTTTCTGACATGGCCCGACTCAAGTATTTGATTCACTTGATCGTGTCTTCCTGTCCTCCATGTCTTCCTCGGGCGTCCCCGGCTTCTTTTAATAATAATTCTTTTTTTTCAGAGTAATAAAAACTAAAAATACTGCAGAACTTAATAAAACATTATTGAATTTGATTTACATTAAATTAAAAAATACATTAACTGAATTTCTACGAAATAAACACAAAAACGATTAATGAGTACTTCAACATGTTTTTAATCCGCAGCGTGAAGATAAATTGCAACATATTTAAAATATTAGATTCACAAACAACGCTGGATTAATACTTCCGAAACGCATTTCAAAAAAGTCCGGACAGAGAACGTCGGAATACAACATCATTTAACTTATCTCCAGATAATGAATAACTTGAAAAAATCATCCTAAAATATTTAACTTATAATGTAAAAATATATAATCCAAATAACTGATGAATAAGTTTAAAAATCTATAACAAAGTAACTGATGAATAAGTTTAAATATATATTGAAAAAATCGCTATCCGAGAGATAGGATTTGATAAAATGAATGTTATTTTGAAATGGGAAGATCGAAATGTATGGAAGAGTAATGATGGAAACTGTGTAGATATTAAGTCTGCATCCCTGAGTTCCATCGTTAGCTCATAAAGCTGAGTGATACGTAACTCAATCTTATCAATATTACTCAATAATATTATCTTATTTTTAGTACTCAACTTTTAACACATTTCTTATTGATACCACCAACCAGTACCTATCAAACACAACATATACATAATTGTTAACTCTATAATACTTGTTTACTATTATACTATACTCAAATTATTTGGTAAACACAATTGTTATTTTTTTGTACTATTCTTCAAATCTCTTTATACTTAAATATTATACTTTTTTCTAGATATATTATATTACCATATTATGCCAATACTAGCTTTTTTCCTTTCGATTTTTGTATAATGCCAATTAATATGAACTAAACTTGTCAATTTGACTTCCTAAAACGGGATTTCTTCCTAGTTGGGCAGTCAATTTCTTACGTTTTGTTTAATAATGTGTGTGTTTCAAATAAATAAATAGAAAAAAAAATTAAGATGAAGAATATAATGTATCAAAACGTATGTTAATAATAATATATAGTACCTGTTGATAAGCCACATTAACGGGACCTTATTATCTGCAACATGATTTTTTTTTTTTTATATATCATATTTTATTTTCCATAACTCGTTTTGAATATTTTTTTCTAATTACAATTATTCGGTTGTGTAAAAAAATAATTTTAGGTATATATGAACTTCTTATGACCTCTTTTATGTAAACCTTGTGGTCAGATATCCGCGCGGGGAACTAGTATTAAATTATTTCTCAAATAGACGAAGCATTGCAGGTATTGTTGGAACTTCCATTTACGACAGGTGTACTTTGTCATCCGAATGGTGCATATCCTGAATAAAATACCTGAATGTATAAAACACCTACGTAAGAGAAAAGAAAGAATAGCGGACCGAGTGGCGTGCCACGAGCAATGCTGCTGGTGCTGGGCGCCGGTAGCTGGAGCCCAGTAGGAGGGAGCAAATTTATACCTTTATGCATAAATTAGAAAGGTTAAAACTAAAGTGAATCATTTTTAGAGGACAAGTGCAATTAGATATTAAACTCATGTGGCAAGAGATACCATACATTGTGTTGTACATATATTTTATTGAATTTAGTGCATAAATTGTTTTAGCGTGTATACTCGTATTTTACACAAAGTCAACAAACTGATTTGTTTAGTAATTATTTATGATGTACTTTCCCAAGGTAAAAATATTACACAATTTTGTAAATTACATCAATAATAATTGCTTTTTTTAAAAACACTATATTTACTATGTAAATAACTACATGTTTCAGGAGCAATAAAATAAACAATTTACCTACATAGGATGGACAAATAATAAGAAAATATAACAAATTAAAAACACAAACCAAAGTTAAAAATAAGTGATGAATGTAGTTGAGTAATTAATTGAAAATGTAAAAATAATTGATATAATATTTTTTCATAAAATATTAATGAAAAATTTAGTTATTGAAATTTATCAATATAAATAAAATAACTAGGTGTAAAAAATAAAATAATAAAAGTTATCATTTTTAATATTAAAAGTATAGTTATAATTGAGAAAATAAATTTAAGATGTAACTATTTAAAAAAAGTAGGTTATTAATATTATTTGATTGACTATTAACACTATTTCTAAATTCCAAAATTTCAAATTCATCTAATTGTAACCCAGTTTTATTCGTAAGTAAAATTTTTAAATCTTTATTTGTGTCAAAAGAATGATTTTTTTTTCAAAATCTTTTTGGTAAATTCAGAAAAATTATTATTACTTAAACACCTTAGATGCTCTTTCTTACCAGTATTCCCTTCCTTCCAAGTCTTAACTCCCCCAAATTAACAAATTATTACCAAAATAAATTTATACAAATGGCATTAAAATTTAAGTTATTGCGAATTAAAAACACATAATTTTAAACTGTAACTTATTTGATTCAATTTTATGTGCCCAAATATTATATCCTGTTTAAAAGTAACTAATTTTAACAAAAATCTGCACTATTAAAATTGAACTGATTAAACATGGTCAAGATTAATTCAAGTCAATAAGTCACCCTTAAGGGGTGAAACCATAAAATAACATAAAATTAAATTTAAAAAAAACTCTGGTATTAAAATTTCTTAATATTTCTTATTTTTTCTTCTTATTTTCTAAGCTTGTCATTGTTTTTAGTAGGTGAATTGTTTATCCTGAAGACGGGAGCTTTGTTCCCGAAACATGTATATATTTACTTATTAAATACATTGGTTTGAAACAAAGTAATTATTATTGGTTTAATAAATACGACTCAAGTTATTCTACATCATTTGAAGAAATAATATTGTAAATTTTTACTATACCTTATAAATCAAGAGCCGAATCTCATTTGTTATTGGTGTAATTATTTGAAATGTGATTTGAGTGTCAGTAGAACATTTCTGTAATATGAAATATCAAATGTGGGAAGTAGAAACTGGCTGGTATTTGTGTCCGATGGTGTATAATGATTCACTTGAATTCTTCAATATAAAATAAATCACTTTCGAAAATATTCAAACGATTCTAAACGGCATTCAATATTCATCGCCGGGGCTGCCGCGGCCGAAGAATAAATAATTCGCTTTCTCACATCGGAAATAAATGATCACCGGTTTCTCCTCCCGCCAACCGCAACCCTTTTCGGCTGGGGAAGATATGGGCGAGTCCAGAGTAGCAGTGGAAGTAGGTTCCCGCCGAGAAAGGTGCCTGTTAACTTTGACCCCAGATCGAGAAAATAGAGGTTCACAACAATCCCTCGGAAAAAGTGGAATTTGGTTCTCTCGGGAGAGGCACGAAAGCGGGCTATTTCAATCCTACCCTCAAAAGACACCCTCCGCCACGCATTCAGATGGGAAGTTAAGATATCGGGAGGAAAACATACCGAGAATCCATACAGCATCAGGTCTCCTCAGTCAACGCTATAAATTGGTAATTTCACGGTACATTACATCTGCCTTTGTGAGATCGGACGTGTGGGGTATGATACTTGGATGTTTTGTATGAAGAATGTTGAGGCGCTTCACCAGTTTGCCTGGGAAGGAATTGCGCCTCCCTCTACATCCCACATCCCCATACAACACCCCCATCTCCGCCTCCCAGCACATGCACGAACCGTTTAGAATTGGCTGTCACAACCGGTAACTAAAACAGAGAAATGCGGGACGTATTATTTCAGGAACCGTCGTGCATTTTTAGTACACATATCGATGCAGAAAAATTCGCTGGATAAGGAAATTCAGACGTTGAAAATATACTCTAAAACTTTATTGAAGTTTGAATCTTTTTCATTGTTATTAAAACGCGATTGATTTTAATTTCAAATTATGACAAGCTATCGAAGTGTAACCACTTTTAACCGTACACGAACTCTAACATGATTTTTCATTGATAATAAAAAAATAATAATAACTAGACCGGTTAAAAATTATATATTTATACATATCATCTCGCCACTCGCCACTTGAATTATTCGCTGTTCCCAGTATAAGTATGGACTAGGCGGCAGACTCGCCGGGAGTATTGAAATAAATGACATTTGAACCTACTGCCCCAGTTTCAAGTTATGTCCGTGTCACTTCAGTCTCGTGATGGAACTGGAACTGCGACTGTGACTACTGCGGTGATTAACTCTGCTTGCCTGCATTTATACCCTCTTTATCATGGGTAAAATCTATTTGATAAATTACTTACGGGCTAATAACTGACACAATGCATGCATGTCTATTAACATTTCTAAGTACGATCCAACGTCATTTAGTGCATGTTATTTTTTAAAATAATATTATTGTTTCATAATAAATGGGTAATTTTTTTTGTCTAACCACATACGAATTCCAACTACCCCGAACCATTGGAACTATGGCATCCCTATTTTAGCAAATTTATAAGACTAAAATATATGCAGGAAGTGGAAGAAATGGCTGGAGTAAGGTTAGAAAATATCTGTATATTCATATCTGCTCACTATACTCGTACATATACGAGTATAAAGGTACTTCAACAAAACTCAGGATCTAGGTGGTTATCTCTCAACAAGATGCCTATTACTGCGTAATTTTAGTTTAAAAACCATTTGAAGACCTTCATAAGGAGAAAAAAAAAATTTCGGTGTACCTATGGTAATTATTTTTTTTAAAGTATACAATACATTATGCATTGTAATCCCAAGAGTTAAGAAACTCATTGTGGGATCACACGCAGAACCTGCAGTACAGTTTTTAGAAACAAACACACTTAATATTAAAAATACATAATTAACATTCACTGTACATTAACAACATTCACAACACATAATTTGCATTTATAATATAGACATATCATTAGTAGATTGTACGAGGTGTGTTCAAAAGAAAAGGTGAATTTTGAATTTTCGCGGGCTGTGTACATTCGATTATCGATTTTTTTTTGTTATGTTATGTTATGGTACACATATGTTTATCGTATGTTAGCATTATCAGCCATTTTGGATAAGTGGTTTGTTTTTGACAACTGGAAAGGTTAGTCACGTTTTAGGGTGTTCTTCGATTTTTTACTAAGGTTCGTTTTCTGAGGCATCATCAGTCCGATTGAAGTGAAATTTTAGTTTTGCTTTATTTTCTATGTCCTTATCAGCATTTCTTCAAAAAAAATTGATTCTTTTTAGAAAAAAATTGTTAATAATTGTTAATCCTATGGAGGAATTTCCTAGTTTTGGTCGGAACTTGATAGCCGTTTTCTGGGGCATCATCAGTCCGATTAAAGTTAAATTTTAGATTTGCTTTATTTTCTACGTCCTTATCAGCATTTCTTCAAAAAATGTTTTTCGATTTTTTACTAAAATAATAAAAAGTTAAAAATCGAAGAACACCCAAAAACGTGACTAACCATTCCAGTTGTCAAAAACAAACCACTGATCCAAAATGGCTGATAATGCTAACACATGATAAACATATGTGTACCAACATAACAAAAAAAAAATCGATAGTCGAATGTACACAGCCCGCGAAAATAAAAATTCACCTTTTCTTTTGAACACACCTCGTATAGTTGTACTTATTACAGAGACACATCACAGCATTAATCCTTGGGGTATTCTTTCAGCGCCCTTGAGGTGATTCAGCGTCCTTGAGGTGATTTTTAACAAAAACGGCGCTATACAAATCATCCAATTATTATTATTATTATTATTAAACAACTTACTTTAAGACCTTTCAGATTGGCTTGCATTTTTAATACCGTTGGGTAATTTATTGTATCGTGTATAAGCTATTATTATGCATGTTATTCTAAAGATTTTAGTCCATATTTTGTTAAGTATATTTTTGGAATATGTATTTTGTTGTATTGTGTATTAAATAAATAAATTAATAAATAAATGCAAACAAATAAATTATAGAAAATAAAATCGTTATGATTTTGATACACTCGCATATTAATGCATTCAAGCAAAAAAAAATTCAATAATGTCGCTCTGATTTTACGAACTATTGTAAATAAACATGTGATGAAAAATTACATCTTTATCACTATGACAATCGATACAAGCTGAAAACGTTCAAATCTACAGAGCAACTGTTGGTATAATGTATTAATATAACTCTATGGACTACTTCTATAAGATTGTCTATGATACATGGCCCCTGCTGAGTCACTTGTAAAACGAGGGTCAACCCGAATGGTCAATAAATGTACATTTCATTTACAAGCGCATTTTAATACAATACTACTATACAACGGCAAGCACGGTTTCATAGTTTGTAACAGATTATAACTAGTCAACCCCGTTACATGCATACCATGAACGACCGCATGCTGCAATAGTTACAAACCGCAGCTCAAAAGAAGAACACAGAATAAGGAACTCCAGTGAAAAATATAATGGTTTTAAGTGTGTATATTCATACAGTTCAGTAAACGTCGATTCTGAATATGTAACTTTTATTATATATATTTATACGTAGAATTTACAAATCGTTGTTTAAAAGTGAATAAAAAATCACCGCATCAAACCACCTCGTTATGTTGGTAACATTGCACTTGGAACATCTGACGTCAAGTGTGTATTCTGTTTTTAGATTAGTATAGAGATTTCTATTGTATTTTATCGGTGTTAATTTATCGGTGAATGACAAAGATCTATTTGCTTTTTCGAATGTCAAAACCTGTTTTTGTATGTTTTAAATAGATCTGAAGAGAACCCAACATATTTAAGTAATTATAAGCTGCGTTTTGTACTGTTTTTTCATACCACTTTACTTATATAAACATGTTGATATGTATATATCAATAAAGTGATGAATAAAAAAGTAATTTATAATTAATTTATTAAAAAATTTATTATTCATCATATACGATAGTGAAATTCCTCCAGCGTGTTAAGAAGTGCCTTATTAAATGTGAAATAATTTTAATAAGTAACCATTGGAGTATGCAACCGCATCCCCTCTCCCCACTCCTGCGGGAGCACTGGGCGGGCTCCCGCGCCAACCCTGCTTTGTAAGAAATTGCCTGCATGACGCCATGGGCGCCTTCACCACTTTGCAGCTTCAAATATTTAAGCTTTATGATCTTAAAATGAAGGAGAATTACTTAGCCCACGTTATCAAATACCTCGATGGTATTCAAACAACTTGACACCGTATTCTGTGTGAGAATATTATATTAACAAGTTAACGCATTTTCCGTGTTTCTGTGCTTTAACTGACAAGCAAATTATTATGAAGCTTTTTGAAAACTACAGTTATCCTTAAAACGTGTAATCTTTTGTTGATTTTTTTTACAGTAATTCCACACAGGAGGCTAATAAGGAGAGAAATAATTTCCCTCGAGACCTAGGGTCTTTTACAGGATAGGAAGGAGTGAACTCGGGTCTTGAAGATATCTATGTTGTAGGATGGAGGAAAAACTGAGGCCGGCAGAAAAATCCACAGCCGAGCTTTTGAACACAGGGACAAGTCGTAAAAGCGACCCGTAATCATGTGACAAATGTCGGCTGTCTGCAAATGTTGGGCACGCGTTTGGCGTGTTTCCCGACTATGCACCGGTGCCGAAGGGATAAATGACGCTAGTTCCTCAGAGCATTTTCCACTAAAATACCGGTAAAACAAAAACAGCAATCCTAACTGACATCTGTGCTCCAAAGATTTTAATCGGTTTGTTAAGATAGCTGAATCTATCAAACGCACCGCCCGTTTTTGCACAGTGTCAAAGGTTTTTTTCAGTTATTTTGGGGCTCCCGACCGAAGGATGCTGCCAATCTCTACACCGGAGTGCACTTGCGATTTGTACAGGGTCAGCAGTTGTGTACTATTAAAGTATCTGCGGGTTTCTATATAATACCCCCAGCTTCTCTGAGGTTAACTTTAATCTGGCTTCGATGGAGCCCCCATACCTGAGCTGTTCACATAAGGTGACAACAAGCATATCAATGGAGGGCTTGTTGGGAAGATTGCTTCCATTAAAGGAGACTAAATTGTCATTTCGATCCATTTTAGATATAATCAGACATTATTGAGTCTTTGAAACATTAAATTCGACGAGGTTATTCTTACCCCAAGAGGAGACCCTCTTGAGGTAATTGTCCATTCTCTGCTTCAAATCCCCCAGAGCCGTTGTAGTTTGTGTGCCCTTTGGGGGCTTATCAAAAAAAACTATCACGGACTGTACTGTAATTCGAGTAACAATGGATTGGTGCACATATTAAGAGGTCATTGATGTGCAACAAAAACAATCTCGGCGACAGAACCGATCCCTGTGGGACGCCAGCATTTATTGAATTCGAGGAAGAGATGAAATGATTTTTGATAATTCTCAATTGGTGGTAAAATATCATCGCTTAGCTTCCGTGGGTGCTAATGAAATATTTCTAACGCTTTGGGTGGATTATAACCTTCGATTGAAATACTGAAGAGTTGTGCAAAGACCCGTTTAAGTAATTATTTTAACAAGATTGACTTATAGGTACGCATTATCAACTAGGAAAAAACATTAGTAAAAAGCTCTTAGGCAAACATGATAGAATATTAAACAGTTTTACATTATCATGACAAAAAGTAATAACTGAGATAGCCCAGTAAAAATAAAATTATTTATTCATTCTCACAAATGTGAAGGTGTGCCAGTATTTGATTTTCTGATTAAAAAGGTTTTATAAAAAATACGTTTAACCTCATTAGTTTTATCGGGAAACTCATAAAGTATTTAAATCGTAGAAGCAAAATGATATGATTTCCCGCAATTAAATACAACGAATTTCTTCCACTTCTGAAACCCTTTGGATTTGAAGAACCAGGAAGATTTGAGAAGTGGTAACTAAATTTTTATATTATGTCAGAAACAATTATTACGTTACACGATAAAATATATTATTATTCAGAAGAACTTTACTTACACCACTGTTTTTAATATGAAAATATCAACACATTTCGGAAGTTCGGAAGTTCGAAAGCCTTAAAATTTGCTCTCTCTGGAGCACATTATCCCATGACATTGCTGTGTCAGATAGAACCTCGTTATTCCAAGGGGTCAATATTTAGATCATATGTAGATGTATTGCATTAAAATACGAGACTGAGAAAGAATCCAAAATATTTTTAATGATTGAGGATAATATTAACAACTCTCAAAATGAAATATTAAAACGAAAATATATAGAAAAGAAAACTATTATTAATTCCAATATGTTTTTGGCTGCTACCTTTTTACCGTGACTGCAAGATTCTACCTAAATTTGTTTGAAATCTTTAGATAGTGTCTCGGATACACCGATCCGATTTTTATTTATATGGTACATTTTTTGACTTTTGTTGTTGATGTAATTGACTAAGTTGAGAAATCGTAGTATGATATCGATAAAAATGACGGGACTAATTAGGGTAGCCGTAGCTCAGTGGATTGGAGATAAAGGGCCCGGATAGACCATGAGATTGGTTCAAGTTCCAGCTGCTACGGTTGCCTTTTTTCTTTTTTGTGTCTTTTCGGTTTCATGTTTTTTGAGATTTGTTAATATTATCTTTAATAGTTAAAAATATATTACAGCGAGGTTTATAAGCTTCAATAAGTTATTCTAAAAATGAATTTTATCAGAGAATTTTGAAATTCCTCGTCAGGACTTGCCCTGACCCGATCCCCTGGCGCTGGAGGCGTTGGTGAAAAGATAAGAATATCTGAATTGAAATCTTCTCTTACCTGTTATTTTCCGGACAGAAAGAATTGGTGGTAGACCTTCCGCTAGAAATGGAAATGAATTGACGTCATCGGTCACCTAGCATGATTCAACTTATGCGGCTAGCAAGCTCCCATCACACGCGCGTGAAGAACTATTGTACAATTATCAAAAACTCGACTACCAAAAATCACTCTACAATATGAAAAATGTGCCGTGAACTGAACACATTATTCATTTAAATAACAAAATTTAAAAATAAATTTACTTTTTAAAACAATCAGGAATGTCCTCCGTACAAAAGGTTTAATTGGTATCTACATGGCTCTCTGGCAATCACTATTAGAATATGGTATTATCGGATAGGGTAATGCTAATGATAATATTCTTATTTTACTCAGTAGAACACAAAAAGCCGAAATGAAAATTATACCTTGTAAGAACTAGCCCTGACGAAATCTTCAAAAAACTTAACATTATATCAATAAAACAATTATACATTCATAAATACACGAAATAACAACAATCACACATATTAGAAACACTGGATCTCAGAGTCAAAAACACATACAACAAGAAACCATAAACACAACATTTGGACAAAAAACTTCTTATACTATGATGGTATTAAACTCTACAACATAATAAATAATAATAAATTTAAAAATCAAATAAAACACTTGATACGTTATATAGGGAGATCTGAAATAGAAATTATATTAACACTAAATAGAGACGAACACCGAAACCATTCATCTGCACTTACAATAATTTCATTTTTCAATTTAATATAATAATTGAATATTTTGTAAATGAAATCCGCAGCACGGGAAATCCCAGTGAGGATCATTATTTGTATTTTGTTATAAAAAAAAAAGAAAATAATACAACATTACTATTATTATTATTATTATACGATGGCCGGCTACGCTACAAATCCGCCCCGAAGTAGTGAAACATAACTTCGATATTCTAGACACGTTGTTTATATAAAACTGACTCACGGTGATTCGCACAAAACGCCCAGTCGTTATCACGGCTTTTGCTGAAATACAGAAAACATTTCTATCACGGATGGCGTAAATCTTATTGGGTTGAAACATACATTAGATAAAATTCAAACTTGCAAATAAAGCCCACGTTAGTATAGAATAATATAAGCAAATTTATTTATTGCATTCAAGATCATTTTAATGCTTTTTAAAGAAAAAATACAATGCAAAAAGTCCCGATGAACTACTTTTTTGTAAATTGATAAACTAAAGTTCTTAAAAACTTAAGACAAGATTTTTGTGCATAGCGCAAAGGGTAACAATTATTATGAATGCAGGAAACTCCATTAACGGAGGACTGAACGCGGATGGCGCTAACAAAAAGTTGGCCATAGAAACGAAGCTAGCAGTCCACAATGGAGTGCTGATACCCTGGTGTACGCCAGTGAGGCATGCAATTGGCAGAGGAAGGATGAAAGTAAGGTGAAAGCCGTAGAAATGAGATCTTTGCGACGAATGTGTGGTAAAATCATGTATGATCGTGTTAAAAATATTGAGATTCGTAAAGAATGCAAGGCTGATGTAAGCGTAATGAATAAGATTAAGAAATGGACGCTTAGATGGTTTGGGCATGTAGACCGAATGAACGAAGGAAGGAGTGTAAGAAGAATATACTCGTATAACCCGAATGTGAATGGAAGAAGAAAGCGGGGACCGCCGAGGAAGACATGGCACAATCAAGTACTTGAGAATCAAATACTTGAGTCGGGCCATGTCAGAAGTCGGAATGATAGAAGAGAATGTATGAGACGATATATGAATGTGAATGAAGCAAGAAGTATATGCCAATATCGAGTTGTTTGGCGGCCCGTCTTTTCTGCCTACCCCTGCCGTGAAACGGCGTGATGGTTAGTTTGTTAGTTAGTTACTCCACGAAATTTAAAAAATTAGAAATAGTATCAAAATATGTACATATAATGGTATATACATAATATGTGCTACCAGTGACACCCCAAATTAATGACTCTCTCATACTATAACTAATACATAGTTATATTAAATACACCCAAAAAGCAGTCACAAATATTAACAACATTTAGATAAAAAAAAGCTTGGTATTCTATGGCAGTAAATTCTACAACAAGGTTCCACCATCCTAACAACAACATTACATTTAAAACGCAAATACAACGCTGGATACGTTGCACAGGGAGATCTGAAATAGAAAAGATATTAACACCAAATACGCGCCGACTCACCTCCACTTAATACCGTATACTACAACTCATTCAACGAGTTCATCAAATTAAAATAGTTTTTCCTAATATTATCCAGATAAAATTGACAAAGGAAATCCCAGTGAGGATATCATTATTAAATGTTATAAAAGAAAAAGATAAGAATATATTTATTATTTCTGTTATTATTATTAAAATGAACTCAGTTTTGTTGATGAATTGGTGTGAAAATTCAAAATTTGACTTGCTTTACCCTTGTGCGTGGTTCTTTTCCTATTCTATTGCAGAATATCTGTGCATATTTGTGTTTTTTTCCTAAATTAAAAAAATAATAATAATAATAAAAACTTCAAAAGATTCGTACTCACTTTATGGCATCATTATTAATTAATTACTAATTAAACGAATTACTTTTTATTCACCACTTTATTCAATATATAAATTAATATAATATATTAATGAAAATAAATTAATTTTGTAACAATTGCAAATATTTTTACATGGGAAAAGCTTTATTCTGAATTTGCCAATCATAATTTAGGAAGCAATCATTCTTTTGATATAAATAAAGGTTTAAAAAATTTACATACAAATTCAACCGGTTTACAATTAGACAAATTTGAAATTTTAGAAATCCGAAAAAGGGTTAATAGTGAATTAAATTTAATAAATACTGCAATTTCTTTTTAAATGGCTTTCTCTTGAATTTATTTCCATATTAATATTAATAATAAAAATAATTCATATTTTTAATTTCTAATTTTAATTTGTTTTTCAATTTTTTATAATATTTTTTTATTTAACATTTTAGATTAATTACTTACCTGCTTTAATCAATGTTTGTTTATGTGTATAATTACTTGAAATTATTATTTTTTATTATTCTACATATTCCTGATGAAGAAAGCATCGCTTTCGGAACATGTTGATATATGTAAATATTAATAAAGTGTTGAATGCAAAGTGATTTTTTAATTAATTGAAATTAAAACATTTAGATGCCTAACTGACCAGATTTACATGGTATTAGTATCAAGGCACGTATTTAAATGTTAGCTTTCCGGGACAGTTAGTTTTTGTTTCCATTATGACTTGACCAAGATAAGCAAACTGCCCCCGGTCCATCCCATCCCGGAGCATTCACTTTTATCTCATGTGTCATTAAAAGGATATGGACAGGACATCTCAACCCCATCAGTTATTAGTGGTCCACTTTGATGGGTGAAATGGCTACTTGCGAACATTTCCAGATGAGTATTTGATGATCATACGAAGACAGAATAACAATAGCGTGAGGGTATTGTTCGTCTGCTTGTTTCATATTTCACGCTGTTTTGAACTGCGTCGTGTCGAATTAATCAAAGTAAATCAATACATATGAAATTATGGGAAGCCTTAATAATAATTAGTGGTCCACTTTGATGGGTGAAATGGCTACTTGCGGACATTTCCAGATGAGTATTTGATGATCATACGAAGACAGAATAACAATAGCGTGAGGGTATTGTTCGTCTGCTTGTTTCATATTTCACGCTGTTTTGATCTGCGTCGTGTCGAATTAATCAAATTAAATCAATACATATGAAATTATGAGAAGCCTTAATAATAATTATTTGGTAATTTTTATAGCGCCCTTTTTGTGAAAAATCACTTCAAGAGCGCTGTACAAATATTATTTCATTTTCTTTATCTAATTATGTACAAACAGATATAGAAAAACATACTTACCTGGCAGGTCGCTTCAGATGAACACAGTTTTATTACAAAATTTAAGCTTAGAGATGAAATGATAGTTTTACAGTTGCTGGTTTATCCTATTTTTCTATTGATGTTACATTTATTAGAAGATTGGTGGCACAAGAAGAGTTGGTATTTATAAGATTTATTTATAATTTTTAGGGCTGGAGAATATTTATAAAATGACCTTAAAAAGGGTAAGAAGTTTTTAATAGACATTAACATTTTTTATTTATTTTTACGATTTTAGTTATTTTCAGTATTGCGGGCTGTGGACGCATTTGTGCACCGATGTGTGATTTTTTTAAACCTATTCTCTAAGTGACTTTAGGTAAGCACTAAGCGACTAGCTTAGCTAAGTAATGTACCTGTGCATTTCTTCAAATTACGGATTTGATTGTCTGAAAAGATGAGTTGTAAGGGATATTATGTTAATAGTAGAATTTAACATATTTTTAATTCTATTTTTCACCAGCCCATATATTCTTCTTTTTGTGATGCCGTCTCTTGTGGGTGGTTGACTTTCCGCAATACGTTCTTATACTTGCTTTTTGTTCTTATCCCTTAACTTGTAGCAAGTATTTAATTTTGAAATTTTAAATTAATACAGGTAGACTTTATTTCTTTATTAAAATGGTCACCTGGTCTAATAATCAATGCTAAAAAAACGAAATTGATGCATATAAGATCCCCGCATGCAAGGTACAGAGAGGCACCTGTAATCATATCCCATTCATTTAATTGCATTCACAATAATACCAAACAGCCCTGCGCGTGTACAAGTATCGAATTAGTCAACCAGTACGTGTATCTAGGTGTTACGGTGGATTGTAATATGAAATGGGACGTACAAATTTCCAACCTCTGTAAGCGACTTCGAGCCATTGTAGGAAGACTCCACAAGATAAAATTATACGTGCCTATAAAAACTATGAAACTAATTTATTTGTCTCTAGCAGAATCGACTATAAGGTATGGTATAATTTCTTGGGGACACTCCTGTAAGACCAACATAAAACATTTACAGCTGATTCAAAACGCCATGGTAAAATTGTTAGTAAGTAAAACAGTTTTTAACCAAAGGCGAGACATTGATATCATGTACAAATCAATTAATGTATTACCTGTTCGTGGTATTTTGTGGCATAAAATTCTACTGCAACATATATCTGAAAGTCCGTATAAGGCAGTGGTGGATCATGTACACAATACATGTTTCACACAAAATATAGGAATGATAGTGCCAATATTTCAAAATAAATATGGTCAACGAACCCTTGAATACATTGTACCATTTATATTTAACAAATTGCCATACGAATTTAAAAACAATTGTCCTATGATGAAATTCTCACTGATGTTAAAGTGTTGGCTTTTGGAAAGTAACCTTGTGTATTGATAGTAACAAATATGACGGTCTCCTTGGTTGTATAGCTCCTAGATATCTGGTGTACTTACTGTTACGGTGTTACTATTATATTTAAGTCTATCCTCATTGTAACCAACCTGTACTGCTGTTTTATGTATATATCTTTTAAATTTTTATTTCTTAATCTATTTAATACTTACAGATGCTTTGATATTTCTGATATTTACGTAATAGTTATATTTTTGTAATATGAATGTTTTTATAATGTTGATATTTTTAAAAGATGATGTTTTTATAATATTGATATTTTTATAATATTGATACTTTTATAATATTGATACTTTTATAATATTAGTACTTTTATAATTTTGATATTTTTTATGATATTGACATTTTTATAATATTATTTAAATCGGTGTTATAAAATTGGACTCTAGTATCTCAATAACAAATCTGTAATGCTTTTACCATTATTTTTTCTCTTTAATTTTTTTTTTCTCAACTTATCTACAGCACAAGATGCATGCGCCTAAATATAATAATTTTTGCCCTACATTTGTATGATGATTGTAATTTATTGTTGTATTATATTATATTGTTGAAATAAACTCCTGCTGCCAAGCTACTTGCAGTGGCTTAGCGGGTATAAGTTCCCACTGTATATAATTAATATTATACAATAAAAAAAAATTTAAAAAAATTTTCTCTTTCATCCACGATAATCGTTAACGAATCGATTATTCGAATAATTGCATGCTTTTTGAAAATAAAAAACCCTGAATGTTACAAGTTGACATATTGTGAGGGTGAAGGTAGTGGGCAGGTGAAAGAAATGGGAAAAAGGAAGGTGGGGAAGTACCCAGCTTTTCACATCCGGTCACCAAACACGGCTAAAGCCATTCTAAGAAAAATTTAGAATTTTAATGGTGTCTCTCACCATGGCCATACTAACAGACACCTTAACATTGACGGCCTCCATGGTTGAGGAGTAAGGCTCTCGACTACGAATCCGAAGGTCGCGGGTTCAAATCCCGGCGCGCGCAAGTAAATTTTATTTAATTACTTTGTGTTGTTTCACAATTAATTAATTTAAAAATAATATATAGTGTATTTTCGCACGTTCCAGAGTGGAAGATACTCTCAGTATCGCCCTGGTGAAAGACCACCATTCAGAATTGAAACGTTGCTTGAAATGGCTTTTAGCCGTGTTTGGTGACCAGATCTGAATAGCCAGGTATTCCCAACCTTCCTCTTCCCCTTCTCCTTCCCCTCCCCAATACCTTCAGCCTCACAGCATTCCCCAATTGGGAATGCCATAGTCTCACTGGCTCCAGACGGTTGGGAGCAGTTGGGACTCTTGTGCGGTATTCATATAAAACTAAAAAAAATATAATATGGCAGATTAGATTTGCACCATCCACCCAGTTCTACTGTATTGAGAACTTAAAGAAAATCATTTTCTCTCCCAATCTCCAATCAATTATCACTCATGGTGTGTTTGATTTGGATTGTGCTGCCAAAACTAATATGGACCCTTTTGACAAAGCCTTGCAAAAAGCTTATTTATAATTATTACAATTTTCAATTCTAGAACATACAATTATTCAAGGACTTCGCTGTACTGAACATACAACAACTATATATCAAAATTATCTCTATACACTATCGAAAAGACAAAGATTACCACCATACTGCACAACACAATTACAGAGCAAGACATAGACACAACACATTACTCCAAAGAAAATTACCACGTTCGGACAGAGACATTACCATCATTTGACACCAAAATGTTTTAATTTAATTTAAAAAGATATCAACGATATTTACCTGAAAAAAATTAAAATCCCAAAGACAAAATTCATACACGGATGGCCAACAGAGGCATTATCTATTATGGCAAGATACTAGAAGATCTACAATATAATAATAATAATAATAATAAATGTTTATTCCGGTATGTGGGGAGGTTAGTGCAGTCCCACACATTCCATATAAAAACAAACTACACGCCTATATTTTTAACATTTATTTTTTTATCTCATCTCCAATTTCTACCACCTCAGAACAGGTTCAGCCCAGTGATGAGGTTTATATCAATTCATTATATATTGTTATTTTATATATGTATAAATAAATAATAAATAATTATTTCTATGTGTATTTTCTTACACTTCCTGAACACTATATAATTAAGTATTTTTTTGGTTTGTAATAATAAAATAACGTTCTGTTAACTGGATATTTTCCTTCACTACTCCTATTTAAAAAAAGGTGATGACACTGATATTAATAACTGTCGTCTGGTATGATCCAATCAGGTATTCCCAAACTAGCACTTAATGTAATGTGTCTTGATATATAGCAATCCCGTGAGTTATAAAACTTATTTAGGGATAAGAGAGAAATTTACATTGCACAAGTGATACAATAAGATACAAAACTGAAATAGAAATAACATACCAACACAAAACAACCGACAAGGATCTACACTAATAATACATATACAAAACTTTCTAGAAAAGTAGAAAAGTTTAACGTATAAGTACAACAAAACCTAAGTGGCCGTTCACAAAAAAAATACATAGATGTAAATAAAAATGGTTTAACGATTTTGTAAATTTACAAAATCATTACGCAACATGTGCAAAATCAGTTTAATAATTATAATTTATGAAAATTTACATTTACAAAAACATTACACGACATTTATAATATCAGTTCATTAATTATAGTATTAAAGATTTAAAAAAAAAAACAATGTCATTTTGTAAAGGGTACGTAGACAACAACAAATTTGCTTTTGTATCAAAAATATTACCAGTGTATTTATAAAATCAAATTATACATACAAATTTTACGAAAGTGTAAGTGTAAAAAATCACAAAAATTATTCTTCACAAACTTAAGGCCTTTGGGATACAGGACACATTGCTAAGTTGGTTTGCTAGCTATCTGAGTAAAAAAATAACTATTCAAAATGACAAATAAAAATATAAAATTGATGTTTATATTCTCGAATCGTTTCAGAGGGAAATATTCTCTTCCTATCGCCTCGGTGATACAAAACCCACCACTCAAAATCTAAAGAATACATTAATCACTTTTACTTGTTTATATCCGTATTACTTCATTTTCCATGTCATACATTTCTTGTCACCAATACATACAGTTAAACATTTGATGATTAGATTTGTAATTAATGATCGAATTTGCAACTATTCGGCCGACCCGGCAGGTTGTGATTTGCCCATTTGTCTGATCGCCGTAAAAGTTTATTCTGGAAGTGGCCGCTAATCCCGGCAGGTTGTGCCTCAAATGTCCTGTTGGGGAGAGGCTCCCCGCCACTGCCAGCCCTCGGAACTGAAATATATTTAAATCAAGTGAATTGAAAACACGGATCGGATTGGGTTGCAGAACTTATGTGAGCTTTATCCCCGGCAGCTAGCGATCATTTGTATGTATAGGCTCCGCGCTCCTCCTCCCATGAATAAATATATTTATTGAAAGATCTGTAATGTTGCATTCGCCTTTTTATTTTTAGAAAGTGCATTCAATGTATGATATCGAGTGAACAGAATAGCATAAAGTTTGATACATATAATATAACTCATCTCTTTCTCATTCAAAGATTACACAGAGTTCGCAATGTGTGTGGTTTAATTGATATTTACCGCTACAACAGTGTGTCTAGGCTAAAAATTAGTTTACCAAAATATTTTTATTAAATTTATTAAGTTTGTGAACCATTTTTATATCGTTGTATTTATGTTATGTTTCTTTAAAGCACCCGCACGGGCGTAATAAAGCTGTGTTGAATTGTAAACGCGCTTTACAAGTGTTGTTGTTTTACAACATCATAATAATTATAAATCTATTACCCACCCATTGCGCTGTAACTAACTACTTACATAGTCTCCACCTTTTTACTTCTTTTACACTAATTTTATTATATCATGTACAAATCCACTTGTAATACAATTTGGTGCAACCTGCAGTTATAATGTAACCACAGGCTAAACTGTTATTCATTACGCTGTAACTACTTACTTGTATTGTACCTACTTACTTATTTCATACTGTAATTATACTCCTTTGTATAACTATGTGATAAATGTATTAACATGTAAAAGCCTTTTAGACATGAAAAATAAAAAAATAAACAGCATCTTTCGACAATACATGGCACCCCTCAAATATATCAATTTTTGACGTATCTTTGTGACTCTAACCCATCTCATTTGTCGGTAACCTCCGCTTCTCATTTCCAACCGAAGACGCTTTCATATGATACTATAGATGCATGTACAATGTTTACGAATAATTTTTTATGCGTCAATGGAGATAAACTTTGGAATATCCATGGATGTAATAACAGGGCATTTTTACAAACCATGGATTCCGTTAAAAGTGTGAGGAAGATTTAAAGTTTATGTTTCTGATTCTGATAGTAGCACTAAAAATGTGTAAGTTAAAATTTTTCTATCGTAATTATTGATTTTAAAAACGATCGAAAACCGCGCATTCCGAAACGGTTCGAACTGGCTAAAACGTCATTATAGTGCAGATAACGTCACTGGCTTGTAAGACCGCTGTCACCGACGTTGGTCGGCGCGACGTCAATAACGTCAGATTCACGAATAAAAGCGAACATGTCGTTTTGGCAGGAAATCAAAAAATGGTGCAAATAACTATTGAAAATTCATTCGTAATCATAAAAATAAAATAATAATGCCACTGTTATCATGATTAAAATCTTTTTTTTTTCTAAATGAATTAAATTTTTTTTTTGTATTCACCCCTTTCTTAATATGTACATATCAACATGTTTCATAAGCGATGCTTTCCTTATCAGAAATATACAGAATACTAAAAAATAGCAATATCAAGTACAAACAAATGATAAACATAGAACAAAATAACGTAAGAATAGACAAATTATAAACACAAACACAAATTGATTAAAAAGGTAGGTAAGCAATTAATTAAAAATGTTATTAAAAAATTTGTAAAAGAATTTAAAGAAGAAACTCCGTATATTATTAATATTAATATGTAAACAAATTCATGAGATAGCTATTTAAAAAAAAAAGTATTTAATTATTAATTACACTCAATTCACTATTAACCCTTTTCCTGATTTCTAAAATTTCAAATTCGTCTAATTGTAAACCGGTTATATTTGTACATAAAGTTTTTAAACCTTTCTTTGTATCAATTTTTCTTGATGATTTAAATAAAACTAGTGATAATACCCTAATGTAGAAAACTGATTGTTTTATGACGAGAAAAATAGAATGGTGAAGCCGGTTTGTAACTATGACAAATCACATTCAGTAATCACGATTTGTAATCCCGATGAATTCTAATAATACATATTTTCATATGAAGCGGTAACTTGGTGATGTGACATTATAATTTAAAAAATAAAACAATAACTTTGTTTACATCACTTTTATTTATACTTTTGCCGACCAGGTTTCGCCACTACCGTAGCTTCTCCAGGGCAGTATACAACTAAACTTTGAACTAAGATACACATGTGTTATAGATTGATAAAAACAGGCGAGTGGAAGGCCAAGGGTGGTAGATCAGCAGGTACCTGCTGACCGGGAAGTTGTGTACTTTGTTTATTGGGAACAATTTAAGAATTGGACTTATATTATTTAAATTTATTTGATTATTTATGAGTCTAAAAGGGTAAAAACACACTTAAGATGTCTAAATAATAATGGTTTCTCCGAATTTGCCAACCATCTCTTAGAAACAGACCACACATTCAATAAAAATACAGGCACTAGTTTACTGCATAAAAATGGAACAGGCATTCGACTAGATAACTTGGAAGCGTTAGAAATAATGAAAGCCAAAAACAGTAATAGTAGACTCATAAATAATCAAATAAATTTAAATAAAAGTCCAATTCTTAAATTATTCCCAATAAACAAAGTACACACCCTTCCCGGTCAGCAGGTAACTGCTGATCTCCCACCCTTGGCCCTCCAGTCGCCTGTTTTTATCAATCTATAACACATGTGTATCTTAGTTCATAGTTTAGTTGTATACTGCCCTGAAGAAGCTACGGTAGTAGCGAAACCCGGTCGGCAAAAGTATAAAGTAAAAGTTATGTAAACAAAGTTATTGTATTCTTTTTTTTAAATTCTAATAATACAAATATGTTTATATTGATAGTATAGAATTCTTACACGCTCTAACTTTTACCTTTATTTCATAGAATCATATTATTAACCTTCTCGCTGCCAGCATATCCTAATAAAAGAAAAAGAAAAATACATTAGCTCGCTACTGCTAACATAAAAATGATTCATATATAAATGCTTGTCTTGAATGTCTCCTTATGAAGGAAATTCCTATCCTCCCAACAAAGAAAATTTAAAATAAACAAATTCAGCTGCTTTCTCAAAAGGGCGGGAAAAAAGTTGCTAACGGTCAGAAAGGAAACGTTTATTGGGCTCGTTACTATTCATGAGAGTAACTTCATATCCACATCCGGGAACGGAGGCTGCTGAAACTCTGTGGGCTGTGCGTTGGCGGGGACGGGGGCGGAGGCGGGGGCGGCATACAGCCAGGGCGGCACAGCGGGTGCCATTAGGCGGATGGAGACCTCTCGAGGTAGGAAACCCTTATTATCGGCGGAGTTATCCACTTATTACGTTATCAGAGATAATATTCAATCAACCAGATAAGTTTGGGGTACGTTTGCGGGTCGTACAGCTCTTCCGATGTAATGAGAGGGAGTTTCTTAATCACTTCCTCGAATATTGTTCCACCTCTGACTGTAAGATCGTGATTCTAATTATAAGTCACCGTAGCTTACCGGTCTACTCGGACTCGGTAAATTCGGTAAGATCGTGATTCTAATTATAAGTCACCGTAGCTTACCGGTCTACTCGGACTCGGTAAATTGCCGGTTTTATTCCCCGCGAGTAAAACATTATATGTAGTTATATGAAAACACGATTAAAATAAACCTTTATATATTTATGATTTTTTTTAAATTACTACACCAAACAATACTAAAAATTACATTTTAATATGGAATTCCACCATGAATTGACAGTTTCAAAATTAATTGTTTCAGTTAGAAACTACAGGTCTAATAGATTGATCAATTTTATGAATTATATATTTATTACGTATTGTGACAGCCAAACCTTTTGTTTGTTTGTGTTGATGATATTATTATGTTTAATATGCCAACGTTCCGTAAACGATTTTATAACAATAATGGAGAAACATTGATATAGAGTCAAGGTTTTAGATAATACCTTGCAGTTGTTCATTAAAAAAAAATCTCTTAGTGTACCACCACCTTACTTTCAGTATTTTTTCAAACTAGTTTCTCAACCGCCTTTCCTTCTTCAAGTTAAATATAGTATACTGATATATTATAATATAATATATAGATATATAGGAGGGCGACATCTCACTGGACAAAGTTAAACTGGCAATTAAATTCTTTAAAAGAGGAAAAGCTGCCGGACCAGAAGAATAAGAACTGAAATGTTAAAATCTATGGGTGATCAAATCCTCAGATGGGTAACGCGAGTTTTTTTTCTCTAGCTTGGAGAACGGGTAAGGAACCAAAGGCCTAAAGGACGGGAATTGTAGTCCCAATATTTAAAAAAGGACCAGAAAGTATGCTCGAACTACCGAAGAATCAAACTTCTTCGTCAACCAGTAAAACTCAGTCCTGGAAAAAAGGAGTCGCAGAGCATCAGAGCATAAGATACAAGAAGAACAGTTGAGCTTCAGGCAGAGGCATCACTGATCAGTTCTTCACACTACGATTAACCATTCAGAGATGTTGGGAATACTGCAAGATGATATTTACTGGTTTTATCATTCTAGAGAAGGCACATGATTTAGTACCGCACCAGCTGCAGCGGGGTTGTGCTCAAATAATACAGAGTGTATAGTAAACTGATAAAATATATAGCATTCCTGTATGAAAAGATAGTAGTAGCGTCCATATTAACAGCAAAGGTTTGGAAGATTTCGAAGTTAAAACTGGCGTCAGACAAGGGTGTCCTATGTCGCATATCCTTTTTGACTTCATGGATCGAATCAGCCGTAACAATCAGCAGCAAATACCAGATGCAGCAATAGTTGACGATGCAAAAATCAGCTCGTTATTTTTTCCCCATGATATCGCGAGATTAAGCACGTCCCTGCGGAGGGGCTAAATGAGTGGAATCCATCGCTTCAACTAAGATGGCAGGAAAAACAATGAAAACAAAAGTTATGGTTATACAAGGAGCCAAAACTATGTTCAACAACTTCGCCAACGGAACACGGTTGAAACAAATTGACCAATTTATTACCTCGGGGATAGATTTTCACGCGATGGCCAGAAAGACGGAGATAATGAACGTAGAATAGGTGCCGCGTTCTCTTTACAGCTCATTGATGAGAAGAACTGAGCTAAGTATCGAGACTAAGTTGGCAGTGTACAAATCAGTGTATCGCCCCTCGCTTACTTATGGTCATTAGATCTGAATTATGAACGAGCGACAACGATCCGGGGTTCAAGCTACCAAAATAAGATTTTTGAGATGAATGGCAGGAGTTACAAAATGGGTTCGAATAAGAAGCTCGACGATCCGAGATGAGTTAAACATCGAACCACTGCTACTCTTCAAAGAAGAGAGGCAACTGAAGTGGTTTAGGCATATATTAAAAATGTCAGAAGATCGAACTCCGCTAAATATTCTGAGTGCCATTCGGGAGGGAAGACGTCCAGTGGGACGCCCCAGACACAGGTGGGAGAAACAACTCCAAAGGCTGTGCGAGTAGAAGCTGAGCCTACTATGGGCGAAAGCCGCTTACATAACTCAAGACAGGGACGTCTGGAGGCACCTTGTCGATGCAATGGGTTCCTAACCCGAGTAGGACAAGTGGAAGAAGATGGATGTATAATTAAATATATACTGTATTATTATACTAACGCAAATATATATGTAAAGTTAATCAAAATTAAATTATTACACCTTAATTTATTACTGTAATGATTTCTCACGCTGGTTATATTCATAAAATATTAAAATCAGTAAGTTTGCAAATGAGGGCTCGGAATTTAAAATATTATTATCTACGATTATGAACGATTCTTATTTTTTATAGGTATGCCCTTACTCGTATCGTATATAAAATCACCTGTTGAATTGTTCAGCCTGCGAACATGGATGTACGGCGCGACGCCCTAAGATTATTTTCATGAAATTTCTTGCCAAAACCTATTCGTCACCATCCTTAATAATGATTATTACCCTTTTCAAGTAGACACTCTCTTATGCAAAAAGTACCCTGCATTTTATAATTATTAATTTCTATGTAATTTTGTTAGACTAAAAATAATGTCCATACATGGCGGATTATTACCTTTTCAAAGTAGACACTCTCTTATGCAAAAAGTACCTTGGATTTTATAGTTATTAATTTCTATATAATTTTGACATTTTAAGGGAAGGTACAAATATAAAAAAATACATGTATATACATGAATCTAATATTAGAGAATTGTTTTTATAGTCCTCCTCACTAAGATATCTTGCGCTGAGGCGAACTAGGTTTTGAATAAAGGGGTTTCAACGATTTCTACGGGTACCTGTATATTTCAATTTCAAGGTTTGGGTAGGATATTTCCAGTAACTTCCATGACGTTGTTATAAGAATACTATTCAGTTATTTTTCTGTTAACCACATAATACATTGAGCAAAGTTTTGCTGAACTTAATGCAATTTTTGATTTATTTCATTTATTTTATACTAAGAGGGAGTTTATTGCGTAATTTTAGAGCTAAAAATTCAGAGCTTCTTTGTTCCAAATTATTATTACACTTAGTTATATTTAGCTTGTCTAGTTGGTTTGCTCTGGTATTATGATTATGAGGAGTGATAGCCATTTTATCCTTTTTGAGATGATTAACTAGAATATTTTTGACAAAAATTTTTCGTATACTTGGAACGTCGAAATTTTTAAATCTTAACGTCCTTATGGGGACCTTTATAATGGTATTTTGATGCATTTCCGAGTTGTATTTAGTGGTTTTATGTAATTTAATGCAGCTTAACCCTATCCCAAAATTACTTATTTAAAATGAAAGTGGAATAAAGCATAATATAATTTATTTAGATCCTTGGTTTACAAGATATTTCCTAATTTTTTGAAGAAGTACATTTGGTATCAGATTTTTTTTATTATTCGAGTTTTGAAATAATAATTGGTCATGGATCCAGCAGCCAGAGGTCAGTGTTAATTAAAGCTTGGCTTTTTTTTATTTACATTGTTTCTTTTTGGTTTCATATTTCATTTGTTAATATTATCTAATGATGATTTATATTCAATATCTAATTATCAGGTTTAACCTCCACGATGGGTTGAATGTTAAACATAATTAAATATATTAATAATTAACGATAAATTAAATTAAATAAGAAATAATGAACATCTTAACCTCAGACAAACTTGGACAAATAACGGGGCGACCCCTGGTAAGAAGGGATCGCACGTTTTCTTAATTACTGCAGATTGGTGTCAATTCTCACTGTTTATTAATATAGCGGTTTTTAGGAAGACAGATAGATAGCTGTATTGATAAAGGTAAATATTTTTTTGTGAAATTTGATGCATACTTTGTTCGGTTATTAAAAGTCAGAAAATACTTTTTAAAAAATAAGACAAAAAAGTCCCTATTAACTACTTTTTAGTAGTTTGACTAACGAGTGCTTGTCATTCAAAACCTTATCATATATATATACAGTTAAGGTACCTAAATATATAAAATAAAATACATATGTAACACACCACATTAAAACTTTTTTAAAGATATAAATATTTCACAATAATCTTACTCAGAAATATTTTTACTTATATCTTTTAAAAAATAACACATCAATAACAGCAGTAAATCTTACATAAAATATTATTTCCTAAATATCCATTACAAATAGTAGAATTTTAATTGTTTTGAAATAACTTAAAGCTTATGAACCTCATTGCAATATACATTTAATATAATACTAACAACTCCCAAATCGAAGCATGAAACAACAAACAAAAGACACAGAATGGAAAAAAGATAACGGTGGGATTCGAACCCAGGACCTCATGGTCTATCCGGGACCTGTGCTCTGTTCCAACTGAGCTACGGCAACCCCAATCCATTCCGTCATTTTTTGGAATTTGAGTGTCGTTCATATTATCTTCAATGATTAAAAATATAAATAAATTAAAATTTTCTTTGTAATCAATACTTTATTAATATATACATATCAATATGTTTCGAAAGTGAAGCTTTCCTTATCAGGAATATACAGAACACAAAAAAAATAATAACATTTTTTATTAATTAATTTTAAATTATTACCTACTTTGTTACAAAACTTTTATAAATTTTGTTTATGTTCATAATTTGTCTATTCTTACATCATTGTGTTCTATGTTTGTCATTTGTCTATACTAGACATTATTATTTATATTATTCAGTATATTCCTGATGAGGAAAGTATCGCCTTTGCAACATGTTGATATGTATATATTAATAAAGTGGTGATTACAAAGTAATTTTTCATTCATTTATAAATATTATACCATTGATTAAATGTCGTTAGCAAAAGTTTTTTTTTATTGCGTCGTTAAAACATATTAATAATAAAGAATCTTTGGTTTATTTACCTATTTTATCATAAGTATGTGTTTTGACATCAAAACATGACAATCTAATTATATGGCTTTTAATAAAATCTTTCAGGGAGATTAAAATATTGTGGAATTTATGCCGTTAGCATAACTACAATTAATATCAGATCTGGGGTCTTAGAGCGGTGTTCTGAACCGTGTTCAAATTCAGTTCGACAATAATATCAAAGTATTTCCGTGAAACGCACGAGCTTCTGAACAAAATATAATTGCCTTTCAGGAACTTTGTAATAAAATATCGGTATCAACTTAGGCATTCGGTGATTTGAAATACACCGTATCTTTTACGTACATGAATTGTGGGTCACGGTCGATATATTTTAGATGCCTAAACTTACGAAATCAATTCTAGGTATTATTTTATGCCTGTTTTCTTCAGGCCGGTTATAATCATGCCATCTTCTAAATAAATCAGCGGGTCTTCCCTCCCCCGTAGTACGGAAAGGTGGTCCCGCCCGACCCCACCGCCATTCCTTTGAACCCTCTGAGGAAGCTAAAGGTGTATTACTCTGTTTTATAGCGGTCAGTGAATATATTAGGGAGGGACATATCGGTAAATAACGTCCAGCAAATTTGCTGTCATGAAGTTTGAAAGCGTTTACAATATCTGATATAAGCTGCATTCGACTGTACATTACATTGTATTTTCTAATGCATGCATTGAAGTATGCGTGACCGTTTGTTGATTAAATAAAATACACTTTTTTAACTCCATTCCACTTTTATTTTTGACCGTGGCCGGTTTCAGCCTGTGACGGCTATTTTCAGACTGGTATAATTAATTCCTATACTATGGTTTATATAAAATTGTGGGTGTCAGGGGTAACACACCATGATATACTTAGATTGTATATTTCAATATTGTTATAGCATGATTTTACAAAACATGACTTATATGGTACATTGAATTTATTCATAATATTACTTTATATATCAATCTGGTTTCAATAATTATTTTTTAGATGGTTTTTATTGTAAAGATGATTTGATATTCTTTATATAATAAAAGGTTAGTTGCATATTAAACCGTGATATTACAACTGAGATTGGAAAATCCAAGAATAAACTCATTATCTAAAAGTATTCACCAACAAAATGATTTTTGAAACAAGATTGATATATAAAGAAATACTCGTATAATGAATAAATTCAAAAGTACCATATAAGTTGAGTTTTGTAAAATTATGATAAAACAATTCTGAAAAATAAAATTTAAGTAAAATCAGGGGTAACAAACCATGATTTTATTAAACACTGACAAAACATGAACAATAGTGAAAAAAACAATCTAAACAAAATCACGGTTTGTTACCCCGGATACCCAAAATTGCAAATAAACTATTGTGAAGGAATTAATTGTACCTTTCTGAAGATAGTCGTAATAGGCTGAAACCGGTCATGATCAAAAATAAAAGTGGAAAAGAGTTAAAAAGTATCTTTAATTTAATCGTTTTAATGGAATTCCACCATGGATTAACAGTTGCAAACATAGAAATGTTTGTTTGTTATTAATTTATATTTAATGTATCATTATCTCATCGCTGGATTGGGTTAGGAAGCGAAATAAACACAATTTGTGTGTGATAAGTCCTAATAGTAAAACATAAACTGTATTGATATCAATTTGTGTCTGACAATGATCAAGCAACTTTGGAGTTACGAGAACCACCAGCCGGAATGAATTTTAATTAATAAATTACGCTTTTCATTGTTCTTAATTTTTTTTCAGTGACTTGGACGGAATTGAAATAATTGTATTAAAAATGCTGGATATGAATGGGAAATGCTGGGCGAGTATGAATTATTTTGGTTAAAACCGTTGGGTGAGTATATTATTCATGCGTCTTTTTTTATGCGAAAACCGCAAAAGAGTCCCAACTGTCTGGAGCCAATGAGACTATGGCATTCCCAATTGGGGAATGTTGTGAGGCTGAAGGAAGTAGGGAGGGGAAATAGAAAGGGAAGAGGAAGATGGAGAGATGCCTGTCTATTCAGATTTGGTCATTAATAGCCATTTAAAGCAACGTTTCAATTCTGAATGGTGGTCTGTCACCGGGGCGATACTGAGAGTATCTTCCACTATATATTATTTTTTAATTAATTAATTGTGAAACAGCACAAACTAATTAAATTAAATTTACTTGCGCAAGCCGAGATTTGAACCCGCAACTTTCAGATTCGTTCTCGAGAGCCTTACTCCTCGACCACGGAGGCCGTCATGGCTCTCGACTGAACCATTTTTCTATTTGGAATATATTTATTTAAAGTTTCCCTCAGGGCCTATGCCATCTTTGGGTATGCTGTGTGGAGGGTTTTTGAGAAGAGAAACGAGTGAACGAATCATAGAAACGACCCATTCTCAGTGACATATGTCAACTGTGTTTATATATTAGGGGCGCATTTGGCTTGTTTCCTGACTATCGACCAGTGCCGAACAGATTAATGACTCAAGTTCCCCGGAGCATATTGTATTGGCCTTCAGACCAGAGGTGGCTGCCAAATTCAACAGTGGGATTACAAGCGATTTTTCACAGAATTAGCTTATTGTACTATCTGCAGTATCTGTGGGCCCCATACTGAACGCCCAGCTTCTGAGAGGCTAACTTGACTCTGACTTCGATGGAGCGACCAGTTACTGGTGGCTGACAGATTTTAGTACTTAGGTGTAGATAAGCAACTTGGGAGATGTCATGTTAGATAAGAGCAGAATTCAAGTTATCTGCTTCAGTCCCCTTTGTACAGTAATTTTATGTTTAAAGTAACCGCTGCTAGTATTACGGTCTGTTCTCTAGTGGCATATTGCCTGCAGGAATGATGACCCATCCTCTGAGGTGTTAATGGTGAAAATCACAGTTGATGATTGATAGGAATAAAGTCAGCGTAGAGGATTTTTTTTCTCATAGTTCCATAACAAATAGTTTTCTTTTCATGCTGCAATTATTTTTTTAAGTGGGTCGGTTGTATGCTTTCTGCATGCTGATTGAATCCATTTTTTTTATTTTTTTTATATGAATACCACACAAGAGTCCCAAACTGCTCCCAACCGTCTGGAGCCAGTGAGACTATGGCATTCCCAATTGGGGAATGTTGTGAGGCTGAAGGTATTGGGGAGGGAAGGGAGAAGGGGAAGAGGAAGGTGGTGAAAAGGGGAAATACCTGGCTATTCAGATCTGGTCACCAAACACGGCTAAAAGCCATTTCAAGCAACGTTTCAATTCTGAATGGTGGTCTTTCACCAGGGCGATACTGAGAGTATCTTCCACTCTGGAACGTGCGCAAATATACTCTATATTATTTTTAAATGAATTAATTGTGAAACAACACAAATTAATTAAATAAAATTACTTGCGCACGCCGGGATTTGAACCCGCGACCTTCGGATTCGTAGTCGAGAGCCTTACCCCTCGACATTGTTTGTCATTGTTTTCCTTTGTTTGTCATTGTTTGTCATTGTTTTCCTACCAGGAGCGCCGCAAAGTTGAGTTTTCGACACCTACTGTGATGAAATCTAAATATCGCTCGATCTAAACATTTACACAGGGAGGAGATGAAAAATTGGGATTTAACAAAGGTGCCGCCAATCCAAAAAGTTTGGGAAGAATTATCTTAGAGGCTATTAAGTTATGGAATCGTTGTCCTAGTGATGTATTGATTTTTAGTAATATCACTCTTTATCCTGTTTTTATCTGATCGTGTTGCTGTGATCTATAAGATTGTGTCGGTTAAAGTTGATCGTATCGCATGTATCACCCTCTTTCCAAAACATCGATACCTTTTTGAACTCACTTCACACAATCATCAAGAACGCAAAAAAATTTGAATGATAGGCGATCTAAATATTAATACGATTCCCGAATGCCACCGTCAATCCAACGATGATTTATGTCTTCTTACCGAAAATGGCTTCATTCAGACAATCAACACCCCTACCAGTGAACAAGGTACAAGTAAATCCTGTCTCGACCATATTAACATTAAAAAATTATTATTTTTTGACACCTTTGTCATTCATACGATAATTTCGGACCACTATACTACAGCACTATGCTTTAAACATAAGCCTCCCTGTTTTGGATGCCTTGCCGCCTCTTTTATTTATAAATATTGTTGTTATTTGTAAGGGAGTCGGATCCAATAATAAATATTGTATGACTCCCGACGCCTTTCTTAATGTATGTAACGAGCGGTCTGACGAGTGTGTTCTCACAGACCGCTCAGACTTAAATGACTGAGAATAAAAACGTACTAGCAGTACGGCGGTAGGAAAGAGACATCCTTGTCAGGCATTCACACGGCGCCGTAGGTCTGCGCGTTGCGGACCGCCTTAAGTGGCCTGCGAAAGCCACTTAAGGCAGTTACCATTCGACCGCCAGCCTGACAAGATCTTCTCTCTCCACTGCCCGCTCTGAATTTTGATCTACCCGCCTTCTTTTATTCTGACTACCACCTACCTTGGACCCTCCATCGGACTACTGCCTCGGACTGGACCCAAATAAGTAACGTCACACAGACAAGGCCCGCAAAAGTCGTAAATAAAGGTCTTGTCAATAGTACCGTTCCTCCTTGCAAAGAGAACGGTAGGGAGTGCTACCTCCCCTCTCAGCCCCGCTCCGCAGATTGTGATCAGCCGCCTCATACATTTCGTTTGTTTGTCAGATTACGTCTGGTACACTCCCCCAACCGCTAAAATCAAATACGTCCTTCGGATAGACTACAATAAAGTTCATAAAACTGGCAAAACCTACTTGACCAAATTGATACTGACTTAGCGATGAAGGAATTCAACTTCAAACTACAATTATACATATCTAAAAACAGTAGTAAAAAACTCATTTCTAATAATCAATTAAAACTCACGCCGTAGATCTCCCCTGGCCTTGTCAAATCGATTCACAGAAGGAATCAACTTGTCCAGATAATATATTCAGGAACTTATGCAAAAATTTAATAAAACCTACAAAGGAAATTTATTATAAAAAGATAACTTATGAAAATACGTAGACTCCAAAATGTTTCTGGGGAGCATTTTGTAATATTACCAAAACAAAAATTAAAAAATCGTCCGAAATAAAATTTCTTGAGATTAATAACGTAAATTTTTCCGACCCCAAAAATATGGGGAATTTCACTAATAATTATTTTACTTCAATGGGAGCCCCACTTGCAAAAGAAAATCTTGACAAATCTGGTAAAACTAAAACTGATCTCGCCAATTTCACTGTTACTAATTTTGATTATAAGATAGATAATATTCAAACAACGACAAACGAAGACTTGAAAATAATAGATGATCTTACGATATCGAATGCTTGTGGACCAGACAAACATTCAACTAATCTATTAAAATTAATAAAATCCTCCATAGCAACACCCATTGCGCATATCTCTAATCTAAGTTTCAAGTCGGGAATATTCTCCAATCATTTAAAACATTCCAATGTTATTTTGGTTCATAAAAATGGTGACAAATCTCAGGTACAAAATTACCGACAGATATCTCTGCTAAACTCTATCTCCAAAATTATCGATAAAATTGTTTAGATCCGTCTCAGCCTATACATTGAAAATAATAAAATCATTTCAAGTAGACAATACGGTTTCTGACCAGGTTTAAGTACCGAAAATACCATTGGTAAACTGACAAAAATCATGTCCAATAATATCGACGGAGGTAGGAAATGCATCGCGCTCTTCCTGAATCTCGCCAAAGCGTTTGACACCATCTCGCATAAAATTCTTAAAAAAACTACAGCTCATAGGTGTGCAGGGACAATGGTTAGGTAGTAATTTAGAAAACAGGAGCCAAATAGTGAATATTAATACTAAGCGATCCAGCAAACATTAAATTTGGTGTACCGCAAGAAAGTACTTTAGGGCCTATTTTATTTAATATTTATATCAATGTAACAGTAACCTTGCCGATCACATCATCACCTTTTCTCATGATACAGTATTGTTATTTGAAGGAAAACTGGAAAGATGTTCATGGCAAAGCTGAAATTGGTATAAAAAAGTTCAAACAATGTCTAGACAATAATCTCCTTACACTAGACAATGATAAAACTAAATTTATACGTTTTAGTGTAACTTAAGCGGGACAACCAAAGAAAATACTTAACATTATTATACACCATTGCAATAACCCAACTATCTGTACTTGTATTAACTTGGAATGTGTAGGTAGTATAAATTATCTGGGAATCATCATAGATAAATTTTTGAGATGGGACGAATAAATCAACTCAACTTCCACGACGGTCAGAAAACTTACTCACCTATTCATGTCTATTAGAAATATTCTCCGTGTGAAAGATCTGAAACTAGCATACTATGCCATGTGCAATTCTTTACTTGAATATGCATCTTTGGGATGGGGCGGATGTGCCAAAACAATATTGGATCCACTAGCGAAATCACAGAAATCACTACTAAGAGTCATTCTTAAAAAACCTTTTAAGTAACTCAGTGACGTAATATTTAAAGAGATGCGTGTTCTCGATGTAAGACAATTAGACCCGAGAAAAAATATATTACACACACAAATACAACGTCACCACTACCCATCCATAGACCACTATAATGACACCCGTCATTCTAGAAGTAATCCTATAGTTCCACCTACTACCATGACATCTCTCGCTCAAAGGCAATTTTCATACATAGGCCCAAAAATGTTCAACATCATACCCGATACATGGAAATCGAAAAGTGCAATTGTTCTTCGCAAATTGGTCTATGATTGGCTTCTTGGTTTAGGGAGAGTCAAAAGCGAACATATGCTGACTGAGAGTTAATTCTTAATTTTTTTTTTTAATAATTACAAACATATACATTAGTGGCGCTTTGGCATTATTACTATTACAATCTCATGGTTCGATTTGCTTTACTGAATTTGTGTTGCATTATTTATGCTCTTTGGGAGAAGATCTTAACTGGGTTGTTGACAAACATGTTGTGGTAAAAAATTTACTAAAGTTGCTTTTTGTACTTGCTGGACAAAATATATTTAATTTGTTTTTTTTTCTGTACTATTCTTTATATGTCTATATAGTTTATTACACTTTTTTTCTAAGTGTATCTTATTGCCATACTGTGGCAATACTATTTTTTTCATTCTATTTTCTATAATGGCAATTCATATAAGCTAAACTTGTCAATTTGACTGCCCTAAAACGGTTTTTTGGTCCCAGTTGGGCAGTTAAAGCTTTCTGGTTTTTATTATTTGATAATGTGTGAAAATAAATAAATAAAAATAAAACATACATATCATAAATATGTTACACTTATATACCAACTATGTATCATGTTATTTTTTTGGAAACTTTTGTTTTTCTCTTTCTGTACATATAATCATTTAAATGTTAATATATGTAAAAGTCCATTGGCGCGTTAATAAATAAATATAATAAAATTTCGTCTTTGTTTATTGGCACAAGGAAAAGATAATTTTTTTGGCTTATTCTCGTTTTGTAGTTTATGGTCGAATGTCTTCTTTTATTTTCAGCTAATTAAAGGACGTATTCGAAAGTGTCTGTCATATTGCTGCAAAGAATTTGTTATGGATGTTAAGTCTATTTATAACTGGGTGTGTATTACTTGATAAAATTTGATTAGTTTTAATTAGCGAGACTTTTTTAGGGCGAAATTTGAATTTTTTTTAAAATTAAGTTCGTAATTTTCTTTGGATTCTGAGAGTTATTTTCGATTTTTCTTTTTTCATATCCCTCTTTTACATCGTGATTTTTTGAACATATTTCAATATCTATTACGTTTTAGTTTCATTGTCTCATTTTGTGGTTGTGTTTTACATAGCATGTATCTCGTTTACTAATACATTTATTTATACCTGTGTTAATCCACAGATGCATTGTTTTTTTTTTCATGATTTTCCATCGAATTTTGAATAGTTGTATAAAATTTTCAATTCAAGTCATTTTAATATTGACATCAGTCTAATGATGTCCAGTTTTGTTTCAACGTGTCTTCTTAAATTTATTAATAATTTTGGAATTTTTAGGCATTTTTTAAAAATGTTTTGTTTTTTGAGTTATACCAAGCATATCAATTGAAGGTTTTTTAGAAAGATTTAAAATATAAATATCCACAGTGCAGTGGTGTAAATAAAGAACTTCTTCTTAATGTTAGTAATGAGGTATGATTGGGTTCTTGAAACATTACATTCGACGAGGTTATTCTTACCCCAAGCGGAATCCTTCTTGAGGTAACTGTCCATTCCCTACTTCAAAGCACCTCGAATCGTTGAAATTTGTCTGCCCTTTGGGGGCTTGTCATAAAAGCTATCATGGAATCTACGGTCATCCGCATAACAATGAATTAGTGCAGACGGGAAAAGGTCATTGAACTGCTACAAAAACAATGTAGGTGACGGAACCGATCCCTGTGGGACACCGGCATCTATCGGCAATCGAATGACATAGAAAGTCGGCAATCTACATATACAAGGATGCGGGAAGTCCGTAAGAAGGCAGTTTATCGACAAATCCTATGTATTATTTTTGAAAAAACTCTCCCTTCTTATATAGTCATTTATGTAATATGCGTATTTCTATTTTTTTTTAAATCAGCTGAACATTTGTAACTGTTTGGTATTGCTCCACTCCCTTTTATGGGCGCAAGTAAGCGGAAGGGAATATTTATGAAAAGTTATTTTAATAATGAATTTCAACTTCGCTGAACGTCGAGATGTGAGTTCGGTTGAAGTAGAAAACCCCTTCGATAACATAAACAATCTAAAGATCTTACGAAATTTCCTATAAACATATAGGCGGATACTTGTGCTGTTTGTTAATATTGTCTTTGAATACTTTTACAGTAACTAAGAGTCAAAAACCTAAATTAATCTCTCCCATATTTCTATTTTTGCAACTGTTAATAGATGGTGGAAATCCATTACAACGATTAAATAGAGACACTTTTTTTAATTTATTCCACTTATTTCTGACCGTGACCGGTTTCAGCCTGTGACGGCTATCTTCAGACTGGTACAAATAATTCTTTAACTATGGTTATACGAGTATACAATTTTGGATATCAGGGATAACAAATAATATTGAAAAATATAATCTAACTAAAATCATTGTTTGTTACCCCCGATACCCAAATTGTATATGAACCATAGTTTAAGAATTAATTGTACCATTCTGAAGAGAGCCGTCATAGGCTGAAACCGGTAATTGTCAAAAATAAAAGTGGAATAAAGCTTAAAAGAAAGTGTCTTTCTTTAATCATCAACTTCTATGGTTTTGTTAGTAAATTTAGTTTAAAAATACATCTTTTGGTGTATTTAAGTGCATGAGAGTTAAGCTAGCATCCCTTTCACACCCGTACGAGAAAGTACCCCGCGAGCATCCAGTCGACCTTGAGGTTAAAGAGACGTAGTGCTAAACAATGGAATAAGGCTGTGTATATTCAGATGAAGTAATCAAGACAAAGTGTTAATGAAAGCTTTACAACTATATTCAATGTAATGCATATTAATGAGGGCTGGCTGAAATAACGGAGGAGTATTTCCACCGTAATACGTAGCATATTTCCCTCACCTGCTGCTTGCTGCTCGCTGCTTGCTACTTGACTGGCAGCATTACTGTTACTGCTACGGCTGGAATAAAACTTTAGATGTTCTACTCGTACGTCTAAGAATCATAATGTAAGGCATTCTCCACACGGCGCGGAATATTACCCTAAGTGGTTAATAATAGCCAAAGCTGGGGATGTGTCACACATACTGAATGGTGAAACAATCCCCTAACAACATGTAAATGGGGGGTTGGGGTTCGTGACTCATTAAAACAAATTGCTTGTTTTAATGCTCCCCTCCTTCAATCTCTCCTTATAAAATCAACAAAGTTTCAACTTCTTACCGCGGCGCGGAGGTTTTTACGAAACTAAAGACGCTAATGTAGAGTTGGCCTAGCATTCACAAGTCAGGGGGAGAAATACTCAGATATTTTCCTGCTTTTAATTTATGGATGATATTACATCTTTCCTTCATGGCGGCACAGTTTGTGATGACTGTGACTTGTTTATTTCCCCTGTTGATTCTGAAATGTTTTTATTATACCCGCATTCTACCTCCGCCAATTTGAAGTCTGTAATTACACCTACCCCTAGCCTACTGCCTCCTCGGTTAAAGCTTCTAGCGGTACCTACCTAGAAGAAGAATTTAATATTCTATTATTATCAAGGGTTTATTTAATTTGCCTGTCGTGTACAAGTCCTCGAGAAATATTTCATATCGCTATTCCAGAATTAGTTGAAAGAATGAATTGATGAAATACTTGAAATATTGCCGTCTACATCCATAATCATTATTATCATTTGTCGTGGACATTCTTTGCGAGTTTAATGGGAGATAAAAATAAGTCTTCCGACTCGAGAAATTGATATGAAAGTTACTCGACTACAATATGATTGTGCGATGATGCGAATCTATACAATGCTAACGCCAGTATTAAATATTTGCCTCTTGCATACATACCTACGCGTTTCGTAGCTTTTAATTGGAAAGCAATAAAACGGCTTACTTCGCAAACGAGTTTGTCTTCTCTAATTGTGTCAGCTGGTAGCTGCTAGCTGGTAGAATCCAACACAAACATGAATTATGCAAATGAACGGAAGCTACCCGTAGCTCGAATCCAGCCCTCTAGCAGTCCTGATACATTACAGCACTGGTATTTTAAAAGCTAACTCAGCCTTTCTGAGCCAAGTCTGGGAAGAGTCAGTTCTGTACAACGCGCATCGCTTCCACTAACTCGAGTCATCAAATAAACATTGGATTTTATGGGGAAGGAATGGAGCAGGAGCGGGGCCTACGAAACTTCGGCGACCTCAGCTCGTTTTCAATTCTTCGCGTTCACCTCACTAAAGCTCCGCACCGATACTCGACTACTGCTCTCTCCACTCTACCGCTACTCGCTACAAAAAGTAATACTGTGCATTTCGTATTCCACACAACACTGGATGTAAGAGGTACAGCTCGGCTCCTTTCGACTGTTTGTCTCCCTGTTGGTCGCTAGACGAATGGGGGACTGAGGATGGAGGGCTGATGGGTGAATTGGTCTTAACCCCGAGCTGAAATTTTCCTCCTGTTGACCTCGGTCGGGTTACGGCGAAAAATCAACAGCGCGAATTCCAACAATGTGTTTAGATTTTCTCCGCATGAGGCAATTCTTAGCTCGTTTTGCTTTTTTTCTCTTTTCTTTGTACGGCGAAATAGCGGTTCACTTTTATTGTATGAGAAAACGATCAAAAGTTTCTTATATGTCGCGTGATCTGAAGCTTATTCTTCGCGTTACTTCGCCCCAATTTAACACGGCAATATACTTACTTTAGAATGTGTCCGCATGATTTGAAATATATTTATTACCCAACACTAACCCCGGTGCAGCATTTTTAATGTAATACTTTCCTTTTTTATTTTTTTTTAATGAAAATCAAATTTAATATTTTTACTTTTTATTATTGTGATAGCTGTTTCGGCGTTCAAAGACATTTTCAAACTGCTGTTAAATCACATTGTCACTACTTATTTATATGATTTTATTTACTCCCGCCCAATTCTAATTTGGACGGGATTTAAAAAAAATATTATCGGTAAAATCGATTTTGTTAGAAAATAATTCATATTCTCTATTCTGTTAGGTTTTTACATTTATAATATGTTATCCCCGTGTTTAAATGACAATGTTTTCTTAATTGTTTTATTTAAATGTGTTATGTTGTTTTGATAATGTAAATAAACTGAGAAGCGGTGAATATGTAATTTTCCTTCGTTCATTAATTAATTTCTAATTATTCGAGTAAATTTAATTAAATGCATAGAAAAATAATTAATAAGCAATACTTCCCGTTCTGATATACGTTGAAAGTGATCGTTTTAGTTAACTAAGAATTGTGTTCTCCGCTGATCTTTTTTTCAACACTGAAGCTAACAAATCCCTTATAAAGACTTGTTAACTTGCGCACACTTTATTTGGGAAAATAATGTTAAATCAATTCTGTAGCAAGAATCTTACCGCAAATTCCGTAGCAAGAATATGTTCGAACTTTGTATTATTCTGTGTATGCCGCATAAAATATATTCGTATGGAACAATATGTTTTTGTAATTTTTTAAATTGCGGTTATTACCATAACGTTTTGTTAATTTGGGCGCATATTATGCGTAAACACTAAATTAGGCAGATCTTCCATCAAACCTAACTTGATTTCTTTTTTCAATATGTAATATATCTATTTTTTTTTTATTTTTTTTTTATTATTTTTATTTATCTTTAAGTTAACAAATAAAAAAAGAACATGATACGTAGTTGGCGAAAGTTGGTGTTATTTATGATATGTATGTATGTATAATAATGTATATGTGCATGACAAAGAGAAATTATAAAGGTAAAGGTTTTTAATTTGTAGATAACACTTAAACAAAATTAAAACCGTGATCTACATGATACATAATATACAAGCGCGTAATATAATGTAAAATGAGTGTATGACATTGTTAAAAAAACAACGTCTTTTTATATTTCGGATGACGTAAAAATGTATGAAATTGCATAGTAAATAATACAGTATACGTATACGTAGAAAGAAAAAAGGGGGACAGGTTTTTTTTTGGATTGTCGATATTTAAAAAGAAAACATAAAGAAAAAAATCAAACAATCGCTCTTAACATAAAAATATTATTCGGGTATCTTTTAAACATGGGTACACTTATATTGAATATATCTGTAGCAGAGGTGAATTTGTTTCCAAGATGAGAAATTGGTGCATGTATTTGGTAGTTAGTCCCAGAATTATTATTTCAGACTAATATACGTTGCCGAGTTTGCCGATGAGTTACTTTAAAGTTGATTAGTTGCAGGAGTTCACAACAGTCTAATACGGAAAAAAATAATTTAAATTAAAAAGTCCGTTATTTTTCTTCTGTTTTCAAGAGATTATGTTCTTTTTTTTACATTACGGTTATTACAATAACATCTTGTTATTTCGGACGCATATTATGTGTAAACACCGAATTAGGCAGGTGTTCTATCAAACCTAATTTCCGTTTTATTTTTTCATTATGTAAATTATTAAGCGCATACTCTAAAATTTAAAACCTAAAAAAATTATGTTTTTATACGTGTGTAATTCGAGGAGGTGTAATTTAAGTAGGTGATATTCTTTACACTCCATTTGTTACTTCATTCATGTTTAATTCCGTCGATGTATAATTCTGACAGTGTAATTGTATTTGGTTATTAAAATTCACTACAACATGACAGCATCAATAAACATATATTACAGCTGTTACAGTTTCTTCTCTCCAAAAATGATTCTGCTGTGCCTGTTTATCTAAATTATATCTCTTTTTTTTTAATTTTGTTTTCCAATATATTCCTATTTTTGTATGTATTCGTATCACAGAAGTGGTTATAAATAAGTTAACATTCTTCTGTTTTTCATTTGTGAATAATTCTTATGTAACTTTTTGTCGCGATTCCTGCGAAATGCATTGGTAATAAATCTTGTCATAAGGAATTAAAGGACGACCAATTGACATTTACTCAACCTACCCTACTTGTAAAAATATTTTATTATTTTTTTTTACAGTACCACACAGGAGGCCCTGTATGGAGGTACTGTACATCATTTTGAGGATGCTGTATGGGGGTTTTTTTAGAAGATAGGAGGGAATGATCCTGAATCTTGAAGAAACCCATTTTGTAGGAGGGAGGAAACACAGAGACCAACATATCATTCGACAGCCGAGCTGTTGAACACAAGAACGAGTCGTAGAAACGCCCCGTTCTCATGTGACATATGTCAACCGTGTACACATGTTGAGCGCGCGTTTGACGTGTTTCCCGACTATGCGCCGGTGCCAAGGTGATCAATAACGCTAGTTTCTCAGAGCATATTCCATTAAAATACCGGTAGAACAAAGACAACGTTGCATTGGGGCGCACTTGCCATTTATACAGGGTCATCAGTTGTGTACTATTAAAGTATCTGCGGGCTCTGTACAATACGCCTAGATTCTGAGAGGCTAACTTTACTCTGGCTTCGATGGAGCCCCCATATTTGAGCTGGTCACTTAAACATGCTGTACACGGGACAATTATTTATTTAATTATTGAAGAAGATAATATTAACATAACCTAAATGACACATGAAACCGAAAAAAAAACGGAAAAGATATCAGTCGCATCTGTGACTCGAACCCAGGACCTCTGTATTTCCGTGAAAACCGCTTTACCAACTTATTTAATGAGACCAGTTCAATTATTATTTATTTATTTATCTATAAAATGCACATAATATAAGTGAGATGGTACTGTGCCTGTCTTGGTCAGGCACAGTACCATCAGTTGAAAGCAGGCACTGGAAAAAAAATGAATATTACATATAATCATTTATTTTACTAATGGTAATAATATTAATCAAAACAGATAATTCATGCAATTGGTATTTGAATCCAAGATTTTCTGCTAACAACTCTAATCCAATGTGCTATCGCGGCAACCTTCATACCTTGGGTAGTTTTCTAATATACTCGTACATAGATTAAAATGACTGCTGTTTAATTTATTTTAATTTACTGCAAGTAAACATAGTTTGAACAATAAATAGCACTAAAAAAGTCATATTTTTGCAAGTGTTAATACATTAAACAATGGTCACATTTCAACTATATTCCACTTTTATTTTTGACCGTGACCGACAAAGTGCAAAGCACTTAATAATTCCACGGTACCGTGAAATTAGGGTTTTTTGAAATAGATCATAACAATAAAAGTACATATTTATTTCCCGAAATACATATTAAAGTTATATATATGAAACCATTGTAAAAATATCACAATGCTGGTAGTAACCCAATTAATGAAAATCCTGTTGTTAACCTTGATTTTACAACTACCAAGGGTAAATCCTAGAATAAACTCATTAGCGATCAGTATTCACCAACCTTTTATTATATAAATAATACAAAATCATCTTTACAATAAAAACAACTGTAAACCATCTTAAAAAATGATTTTTGAAACCAGATATATGAAATAATATTATGAATAAATTCAATGTTCCACATAAGTCAAGTTTTGTAAAATTATGCTATCACAATACTGAAAGATATAATCTAAGTAAATCATGATTTGTTACCCCTGATACCCAAAATTGTATATAAACCATTGTTTAAGAATTAATTGTACACATCTGACGATAGCTGTACAGGCTGAAACCGGTCACGGTCAAAAATAAAAGTGGGAAAAGGTTAAAAAGTGTCATTTATTAAATCATTTTAATGGAGTTCCACCATGTATTAACAGTTGCAACATAGAAATGTTTGACATCAGTAAAAAAAGAGTAATTATTTTTTGCTAATTAATTAACGGGTGTAATTTAATTTTGAATGAATTGAAAATAATGAAACCTAACTATGGTAACTAAGTAATCCAGAAAGGTTTTAATTTAAGTTTTTAGTAAACTACACATGTATTCATTGCTGCCGGTGGGAATGAATGTTGACCGAACTAGCAACCTCCGTGGAATAAAAGCTCTTTGTTATTCTGTAATGAAAATATCTGTGCTTGTTTATTATTCAGCTGACTTGGGAGGGAAGGGAACTTAGTGTAAATAATAATTTCATCTCGGATTCCATTGCCTTTCTTACCTCCTGCCTTCCTCACACGGCTTTTCCTTCTCCCCCTTCTCCCCTCGCACCCCGGGTAAAATACCTTGTTATGAACTGAAAGTAATATAACAGGGATTCCTGTTTTTTTCTATTATTTGACCTTTGGCTATCTTATTTAGTTTGCAACCTGATATTTTTACTAAAAACACAAAATGACTGAAGCTCTATATTTGTATGAATGTTCATAGCCAATATAAAACAAGTTTATATGGAGGATCATTACGGATAACAAATGAAAATTATTTAAAACAATGTTTTAATTATAATTTATATATTTCTTCTTAAATACCCTTTTCCTATTGTGTAATAGGTACAGACTTCCTTTTTTGTTATTATTCTCAGGCACATCGTAACCTGTATTGTATTACTGAGGCAATGTGTTACCTACATATTTTATTCGCGTACTTTTGTCTTTGTCAACGAGCACGTAAACAGGTAATAGACAGAACAAATGTGTGTTTTTATTTTGTTTTAAACCTCTTGAATAATAGATGTCGACAGGTTTCGCTCGGACTCTAGTTCTCTCGGGACAGTGTCATAAATAAACAACGAATACGAAAATACAAATTGATAATATAATTAATTAAATTTGTAGATAAATGTGTTGCATCACTTTCACCCGACGTCATATTCCTGTCCTGTCATCCCTCAACTTACCGCTGCAATCTGAGCTCCTCCCCCGATATCCTGGAGACTTGCTGGAGGCTGAAGGCTGTGTAGTGGAAGGTGTTCGCATCTCGGAAGACTCCGGCAGTTTTCCCACCTCCCCCAGCCAATAAGTCTCCCTGCGGCATCACTATCGTCTACGGGATGTTTATTTTATATAACTGCAGCTTTGTACCCCTTTACCCTTGCTTGAGATAGACTGCCGCCGTCGGCAAACTCCGTTGGATACTTCGGAAAGTTTTATACCGGCGATGAGAAATCTATTCAGGCATATCCGTTGTTTTTACACCTGATTTAAGTCAACAAGCGAAGATTGCTAATTTACACAAAACAGAATATTGTTGGAGTTCTGGCAAAACGATATATAAAGTTTGGATTTTGTGTTTATTTTTATTTTATATTATATTGTACAGTTTATATTAGTACTCAAAACTTTTTAGAGAAATTTCAACCGGAAGATATCCTGTTCTTCTCTATACAAAAACGAATGTTTGTCTGTCTGTCTGTCTTCGATGTTCTCAAAAATTATTCAACCGGTTTCACTGAAAGCAGCACGGTTTTTTGTCGTCACTATTAGTGTCATAGAGAAAGGTTCAGAGAGTAGTTTGAAAGAAATCCATTAAGTAAAACTGTTGCCATAACGTTTCAAAAATAGTATGAAAACATTGAACTCGCTATATTGTATTGAGGGTAGCCCATAGATATACCACTCTGGTTAGCCACAGATAACATATTCAAAAGAAGGTTTGTTTGGGTAGAATATTTAAAAAAAGGATAACACAAGTATTAACTGACGTAAGATCTTTATTATTTAGATATCTTTTGTAAAAATAAATTAATGGAATGAAATAAAATTTTCAAATGTATGTTTCTTTGTTTAGAGATAGTAATAGTCGTTACAAGGCAGTAATTTCGCCATCAAATAAATTATTGCACCCAAACGACAAGCAAGAATTCACAACTTTATAAATTTATTCCAAAAAAAAAATCCGATCAAGACCGAGTGCACATCAGTTAGTTGAAAATAAAATTAATAAATCGAAAACTTTGAAATATTATTCTTTTAAAGAAAAAATATTTATGTTAGGGTAGCATAGCTGCGCTTTCAGTGTATTTACGCTTCATATCTTTGATCTTCGATCGGATCTTAGACTTCTTCAAACTTTATAAAAAACTAGTCTAAAATTGTGTTATAATTTTATTTTATTTTAAAACAAACAAAAAAAATTTATTGCATACTTTTATTATGTACCTTAAGCTCAATCAAAACGTATCTAAAAATATTAAAATTAAGAACCCTACGAAATATCTTTAGTTTGCCATGGGACGCACACGACAAAGACATCTACAGAAACTCCCAAATACTTCCGTTTAACACCATTCTCACCTGTGAAATTACAAATACTATCTTTCATATAATTCAACACTCGGCACATACTAACACCACACTCAATTACAATCACGGCGTACACCAACACAACACAAGAAACCACAACAAACTGCTTGTACCAAAAATACACCCAACAAAATATGGACTAAAATCTTTAGAATATTTAGTTTAAACACAATACAATAAATTACCCAACAATATTAAAAATCCAAGCCAATGTGAAAGGTCTCAAAGTAAGATGCTTAAATTATATTATTTGAGAGAATACCTTAAGGATTAATGCTGTGATATGTCTCTGTAATAAGTATAACTATATAATGCACCATTGATGTGTTTCTTTATAATAAGTGTCTTTGTACACTAATATTAAAAGTACTTGTGATATGTCTTTATTACAAATGCAAATTATTTTTTGTAAATGTGGTTAATATACTGTTAATGTTAATTATGTGTTTTAAATATGAAGTATGTTTGTATCTAAAAACTGTACTGCAGGTTCTGTATGCGATCCCACAATGAATTTATTTACCCCTGGAGTTACGATGCATAATGTTTTGTATACTTTTTAATAAAATAAAATACTTGTTTTAAAAAATAATAGTTTTTTTGTTCCTACTGTATTATTGAATTAACTTTTAGTAAATTAGGTGGTAAAATATTTTTTATTTTTTAATATTTCAGTTCCGTTAGATTTATATTATGATAGTTTTATCATTTTAGATTGAGTACTAATAATAATACGTATGTAATTGAATACCTGTTATTACAGTTTAAATGTCAAAATAGTCAGAACACCAAAAAACTCATTAACTAAGCATATCCACAGTCCTAAAATTGGGAGTCGATTGAAATTATCATATATAAAGAATACGTTTTAGAAAGAAATGAGGGTACTCATTGGAGAATAAATTTTGGTGTCGCCAATGTAATCAACAAGGATAAATAATGTTACTGTAATCAATCATTGGAAACACCAGATTTCAGAGTCAAGAACACATCCAACAAGGAACCACAAACACAACATTACTAAACTAAACTCTACAACAAGATCCCACTTTACTTAAAAAATCACAACAGCCATAATAAATTTAAAAATCAAATAAAACACTGCATAAGTTACTAATAATAATAACACGAATCATTAACGCTACATTACCCACCTAACAATACTACATATTATAGGATTCGTCAAAGTGCTGGTATAGATGATGCTTTACTGTATAAATGGAGTCAGCAAATACATCAACAACACTTTCAAACCTGTTGTCAAGAACATGCATCCTATTGGTTAATGAATGAGACTGATCAACTGTCAGACAGCGTAATCGGATGCAATTGATTCATCAAACTTACATAATTAATATTTTCAATTATGATTTTGAGTTGAAAATTGACCTACCTAAGATTTTTGTGTTGAACCCATTCTATATTTTTAGAGTGTACTTTATACAAAGGAGACCAAATGGGTGAATTATACTCCACTCGACTTGTAACTAATGAAGTGTAGAGTAATAATAATATGTTTGGTAACTACCAGCATGTCCTTTTTCCTACCTTCCTAACCATTACTAATTAGTTTGAAAATATATGAAAAATGAAATTTGAGTTATGTTGTTTTGAGCGAAAAGAAGAAAAGGATTTTCATCGAAGCTGGTAGGTGTTGTTTGTTGTGGAGAAAATATTGTTTTTACGTGTTCACATTTGTCGTTTCGTAATCGAAGTACCGCGGTGTGGATTATTGCTTTGTGTGTCCAAACTTGATTTGATTGGTTGAAGTAATGTGATTATCCCTTTCTTCCCATTCTTTATTTGTACCCCACATTCACTTTTAACCAATAAGGAACTCCATGGAAAAATATAAAAACTTTACAAATATATGTAAGTGATGTAAACAAAGTTATTGTTTTATTTTTTTAATATATATATTCATATAGATCAGCAGATAAACGCCGATTCTGAATATGTATTTTTTATAATATATATATAATTATACGTAGAATTTATAAGTAGTTATTTAAAAGTGAATAATAAATCGTGTCACCGAAACACCTCGTTATGTTGGTACCATTGCATTTGGAACATTTGACGTCACGTGCGCATTCTGTTTTTGTATTAGTATGGACATTTTTTTTTAAAACTTTTGTTTTTTTTTATTTTAAATATGTATTTCTTTTTAGTTTTAGTGAAATTCAAACTTAATTTGGGTGACTTTAAGATCTATAATAGTTTTGAATATTAAAATAAATTATTATTACTGAAATAAATCAGAGTATTCATGAGCAAACAAATTATCAATCCAATTATTATGATAATATTAACGCTCAATACTATTATTATTCTTAGAGTTAAAGTTTCTAAAAAGATTAATAATTTTATTATATATGTTTAGTCATGGTTTACTATGAATAGAACATAAAATTATGTACGGTAAAGCTCATCCTTGTTTTGATATTTGAAATTCTAACCTCAGAACTGATCAAAACCGACCGGTCATATGAAGCATTTCGGCAAACTTTGTAAAATTGAATCTTTGAAAATTATTTTAACTAGAAGAACTCGGTTTAGAAAAAAAAGCGAAATATACTTGGTTTGAACGTCATTATTGATAATATGTATTTTTTTAAATGGACTCGAGTTTCTTATTTCACGAAACATCATTATTGTTTTACAATTCATTTCCAAGTTCATTTGAAACTGTATTATTCGTATATTATTTCGGATGTAACACTCGATTTACTCATACATTTTTATCTTAATATTTTAATACATATAGAATTAAGCTATTAATATAGACATTGATAAATTAGGCATTCGTCGGGGATGAGCTACAATACAGATGTGAATACATTATGGACAGTCAAAATTTGTTTCTAGCTATACAGTAACTATTCTATGAAACTAATCATTCACATGTTGTACAAAATTTTATTCATTACATAAATATTGTTACAATTTTTGTAAGTTGATAAATATCCTTTTATAAGTTGTTTCAACATTCACACTCTATTAAACGTAAATTCATAAGATACGTAAATTGTAGAATGTACAACGCAAGTGCACTGTAGAATTGCACCCACTGTAGATTTTGGTAGTCACCTCTGGTCGGGAGCCCCAAAATATCTGAAAAAACCCTTCACTCTGTGCAGAAATGGGGGGTCTGTTTGATAGTTTCATCTATCTTAAGAAACGGATTACAATCTTAGGAGCACAGACGCCAGGTGGGAATGCTGTCCTTGTTCTACCGGTTTTTCAATGTAAGATGCCCTGAGGAACTAGCGTCAATGGTCCCTTCGGCACAGGTGCATACTCAGGAAACAAGCTAAACGCGCGACCAACATTTGCACATGGTTGACAATTGTTACATAGAACGGGTCGCTTCTACAACTCGTTCTTGTGTTCAACAGCTCGGCTGTGGAATGATCTCCTGGTGTGTTGCCTTCCTCTAAAAGACCCTCCACACATCATTCCGAAAGATGGTATAGGCCTTGACGGAAATTATTTCCCCCAGGGCCTCATGTGTGGAGTTACTGTAAAAAAAATATTACAGTATAAGCATGCATTACTATGGGTGTTTTCATTCGAAACTCATGTCAAAACATGTTGTTTCTTTTGTATGTTATCTATTATAATACATATGTATCATTTCAATATTATTTATTTATTTCTGTGTAAAATCTCCAATGGACGTAAATAAATAAGTAATAAATAAATAAAAAAATCAGTAAATAAATAAATAAAAAAAAATAAAAAATTAATAAATAAATAAATAAAAAATAAATAAATAAATAACTAAATAAATAATTGAATAAATAAAAAATAAACAAATAAATAAATAAATTCATAGATCAATAAATATATAGATAAATAAAAAAAATAAAAAAATAATAAATAAATACTGTAATACACTAAAAGAAAAGGAAACGAATTAAAAAGGAAGAGAAAACTGCTCGTAATAAATTATCGTTCCATTTTTTATTTCGGTATTTGTCCTCCATAAATTAATTGGCCATTCATCTATTTTTGAACCGAAGGTATCAATTCACTCAGTTTTAGGTGTGAAGGGATATTATTGGAAATGTTCGGTCCGAGGTTGTGGTGTTTATAGTATTGGTTTATTTCGGTAGCACACAATATGCGATACCGTCATGAAAGATTATAATAAAAGTGGAAATACTATGTGGCCGCATTCTTCCATTGTACCGCGAGAAGCATCTTGCTCTGTCCCGACGTTCTCCCAGCGCTATCCCGGGCGCGGCATCTCCTTCCCAGCGCCTTGCATCCCGGGAAGCGGCCATAAAGTGGGAGATATTGGGACATAAAAAGAATTAGTGGAGAAGCCTTGGACTCCAGATCCCTGGGGATGGCGGCGCTCTCTGCTCACTGCTCAGCCTCTCTGTAGCTCATGACTTCAATGGTCATAAACGCGCATACACTTATTTGTATTACCCGGTTACTATGTATGAAAGCGTTGCGATAAATGGGATATGCTCACTACTCGAATAATCGTATTTCAGCCATTTCAATATTTACGATATTACTTACGTATTTTTTATTATTATTTATGAGGGCTTTAACATTCAAATGCATCATTTTTAAATCACATAAAAAAAAATTTTAAAAAAGAAAAAATGCGCAAAAGTAAATTACACCTGAAATAAGAAAAAAATTCGTCAATGCTAAAAATACCCAGGAATACAAAGGTACAGAAAAAATATGTAATATAATATCTCCAAAGTCAATATTTACAAATATGTAAATAATATACTGCACTGGGCTGCACGACGCAAACTTAATAGTGAATGTGTTATTTTGGACCATTTAATAGCTGCAAAGTTCTATAACCTTGAACGTTGTACCACAATAGCAACCCGTAAAATTAGATTTCGTGGCTGCCGAGAAAGGCGCAATAGGAAAAGACATTTGACGAGAAGATCTTCTGCTGTCACGGCGACCTGAGTTCTGACCTCCAGTCTACAGAGCAGATCCGGTGCATCATGCGGCCCACGGACGTGCCCGACCAGTCTGCTCTGCGACCTGCTGTGGTACGACCCCGACAAGGACACCACCGGTTGGGGCGAGAAATGGACGACACGCTGGTGTGCTCTTTCCAGATCCTGAAGCCGGCCGACAAGCGCTACCTGGCGTACGGGCAGTCCCGTCAGGCCGCCCAGGGGCGTCACCAACAAAGACAAAGAAGATTGGACATGGATATGGATCAGTTCCCCCGGCCCCCGTCCTCACCGCCGCCCAACTTCACATGACTCCTATCATTTTCATTAGCGTTTTGCAATATATCGTAAGGAATAAATACAGTTAGCATTTTTTTCTCTCAATTTAACATGTATGAAAACTTAGATCAAGCCGTATTTAGTTTTGATAATTTAACTGCATCTCTTTATATGGTCTATAAATAATGTGTAATGATAGCCTGTCCAAGTAAGATTTGTACAGCGCCCTTGAGGTGATTTTTCACAAAAACGGCGCTATAAAAATCATCCGATTATTATTATTATTATTATAAAAGGTGGTAGTTAACAATAATTTATAAACTATGTAGAAATAATTTGTTCGTACTTTTTTTTGGAAATTTGCCAACTTTAGATTATTGTCAAATACATCCATATGTGTTAAGTATTTGTTACCAAGGCTGTGTAAGCGTTAAATTGGGGAATGCAAACTATGGTTGGAACGGGATATACATATTTAAAATATTATTTAATCATTGAAGAAGATAATATTAACACTTCTCAAATGAAACACGAATCCGAAAAAAACAACAGAAAATAAAAAGATTTCAGTTCGTCTTCACAGATTAAATATTACAATGAGGTTTACAAACTTCAATAAGTTATTGAATAAAATATTATTGTTTGTCTTGTAGTTCGTTTAGGTATGTATAGGTTTATTAAATGCAGGAGTTTAGAACAACCGAATTTAGAATTAAATATTTTTAATAAAAAGGTTTGGTCGTTATACAAAAGAAATTCTTATAAAAATACCCGTCATGTGAAATCGATTTCGTAAATATTTATCCGATTATTTTCCTTCTTTTTTGTGTGAGTTTCGGACCAAGTCCCAAATGTCATACTTCTGGAGCCAGTGAAACTATGGCATCCCCAATTGGGATATATTGTGAAATTAAATGTATTGGATATGAAAAATAGATGAGAGAAAGGAAGGTGGGTACGTACCTGATTTTTCATATTTGGTCATTAAACATGGCTTAAGTCATTTCAAGCAAGGTTTCGAGTTTGAATGGTGGTCTTTCACCAGGGCGATAATGAAAATACCTACTACTATGGAACGTACCGCAAATATGCGGTTTCTATGAAAACAAAATTATGATTCACTTGACTTCTAACTAATGAAGTGAAGAGCGTTCTCATACAATCTAAAGGTCTAAAATCAATTAAAATCTTAAAAAGAAAGTCAAGCAACTTTAAAACCTTTTTAATTATACGGTGCGCACATTCGAGAGTGGAAGATATTCTCTGGAGCGTCCACCATTCAGAATTGAAGCGTTGCTTGAAATGGTGTTTGGTGACCAGATCTGAATAGCCAGGTATTTCCCCACCTTACTCTCCACATCTCCTTCCCTTCTCCAATACCTTCAGCCTCACAATATTCCCCAGTTGGGTATGCCATAGTCTCACTGATTCCGGACGGTTGGGTTGAGTTGGGACTCTTATGCAGTATTCATTAAAAAAACCACTAATATATTTATAAATCATCACCAACCGTTTTCGCCTATCCCAAGCTTCGTCGGGGTAAAATGTAGAACTAAATTTAAAGGAGCATAATTCACCTATTTGGCACACAATGTATAAAGTACTCTCTAACCACATATAACAGGTTCAATACAAATTTCTTAGGTATATAAATTTAAAATCAAAAATCCATATATTTTTATTTATTTATTTACTTTAAGACATTTTACAAAATATAAGACTAAAATTTCGTTTTTTTAGTAGTTTGACTAATTGGAGTTTGTTACTCAAAACCTTGTACGAAATTCACAGTTAAGATTAAGTTACAAAATATACATCTTCGAGTATATAAATTAAAAAGGTATGTAACAAACTTAATAAATAAATATTTCGTAAAGTCTTTCTCAAAAGTTTTTTCAAAATATTTTAAAAATTAAACATAAATAACAATAAATCGTGTATAAAATAATATTTCCTAATTACCTAATGCAGGCAGTTTCTTTCATCTAGCCAAGTCTTCAATATATTTAATAACTGTTTTTAATTGCGTAAGTTTGATGAATCGATTGCATCTATTTACGCTGTCTAGCAAGAGAATTATTTCAAATCTAATTGAATTATATAGTCATAAACCACCTAATTGATAGTCCTACCGTCGTCGCCACTATTAAATTCCATGTACTGACGAGGAGCACAAGATAAAACGTAACATTTTTCTGCAATACGTACACAACCAACCATCAGTCTCACTAACTAACCAATAGGACGCATGATCTGGGCAACAAGTTTATAGGTATTGTTGATACGAGTATATTTGTTGACTCTTCTATACCAATACTTTGATAAGTCATACAATTAATTGGCGGAGCATAGATAATAGTGTTAATGAATGTTATAATATTGTTTTTGTTTTCTAAATATTACCTGGCAAATATTATGATATTTTTTTGTTCAATAATTTTTTCTTCTTCTTATAAATGCATATACTTGTATTTATTTTTACACACAATGTTTTATTTTATAATTAGTATATAAAACAGGAAATATCCCCAAAACTTACATACATGAATGTTTACATAGCAATAATAATCAATAAGTACAATAAACAACAACAAACATTATCTCACAAAATGATAATAAGAATGAAAAGGAAGTGAAAGGTTGAAAACATATTATAAAGTAGGTGTACAAACTAACTCCTTATTGTCACCTGTGCTGATGGTACACTGTTTTGATACTTAACAAAGGGCATCATCACATTATCAGTTTGATATTAAGGGTAAAACTTTTGTTTAAGTTGATTAATTGTGTCAATAAAAATATATATTTCATTATTGTATAGTATTGTAATTTCTTAATATCCGCGGTAAAGAGAGAAATATCCCGCATTTGTGTGATGGGCTTTAATATAAAAAAATGTATTTTATCTTCCTTGTTGATTTTATTGTTGGTGTATTAATTAATGTTGATTTGTGATAAAATGTTTGGTGTATCAATTGATGCATGTATAATTTTCTACAAAAGCAATGCATCAGAAAGTTTACGTCTGACTGACAGAAATTGTAGTTTATAGTACGAAATTCGATCATTAGACGTTCCAAATTGATCAGATAAACCTTCATTACATGCAATTATCATATACAATTACACAATTATCTTTGTTATGATATATATTAAAAAAATTAGTCTAAAATCCCAGATAGGCGTATAATAATACAAATAAATTAGTAAATTGTGAAATAACATAATTGAATTAAATTAAATTAACTTGCGAACGCCAGAATTTAGCCCGCGACCTTTGGATTCGTAGCTGAGGTCTGTAACCACTCTGCCACTGGGGCAGTAAAATTCGATATATGTTTTAAGTATTGTACTAGTGATGTCAGCTGTGTACTGTTGGTAGGATTTGGAGAAATGACTGTTGAACCGCATTGCGCTTCCTCCACCTCCTCCTTGAGCCAACAATATCGATAGACTCGCGGTGTCTGATATTCACTATCATGGTAAACGTGACTAACTAAACAATCTATATGAGCATACGCGTGGTATGTTAAATATTCTATCATAATTCCCATGATTTGGATAAATTAGTTAAAGAACCTTGCTTCATGGTATCTAATGTCTAACTATCTGATCTCTAACTATCTAATGTCTAACTATCTAATGTCTAACTATCTGATCTCTAACTATCTAATGTATAACTATCTAATGTCTAACTATATAATGTCTAACTATATAATGTCTAACTATATAATGTCTAACTATCTAATGTCTAATTATATAATGTCTATATATCTAATGTCTATATATCTAATGTCTATATATCTAATGTTTAACTATATAATGTCTAACTATATAATGTCTAACTATCTAACGTCTTATTATATAATGTCTATATATCTAATGTCTAATTATCTAATTAGTAACTATTCGATTCCAAAATAGTTGGACAATTCAAACACATAACGTGTACCATGCACGGGATAAATTGTCAGGGGTTGGGATATTTCCGAAAACCTTCTATTTGACATTGAAACAGCCTTTAAGCTGTGTGACACCCACATTGGGTCTCCCCAAACCATCCCTTTTCATTAAAAAAAATCCACGAACTATTCCGATTTTTAATGAACAGCGTTTCCGGAAATACCCTCTATTAATACCTTCCTCGTGATTTCACATTCAATGTCTGCAGTATTTTGTGCATATTTTTATGATGGCCTTATATTTTTCAATTACAAATGTACTTGACGCTAGGATAGAAGAATTTTTCCAAAGCCCATTAATGGAAGCGAGAAGTATATTTTAATCCCATTTCAATTGGGAGTTTTTCTCCTATCTTTGATTAATATCTGTCATTTAGGGTAATAAATATTATCATAATAAATATATTAGCTGCTTAAAGTGATCAAAAATATGAATAATTCACTCGTTTATTCAATGAGACGTAAAAATTTCTTAATGATTTTTTTTAAAAGTAACCTACGAGAAAAGTCGCAACCTCCGACTATGAAGATAAACGCATTGGTGAGGAAAGTACTCAAGGAAAACATATCTTGTCGGCATTTCATGAAAAATTAGTTGGAAAGAATAAATTTTACTACTCGATTCCTTTCTAGGGTTTATGGAAACACATACCTGTAATATTACTAAATTAATTTTGTAAATATTTCGTAAATCGATTAATGTTAAATGATTATACCATGGAATAAGGTTTAGTGAAATTAGTCCTTTGCTCTTTTCATTTTTATTTTTTATTCTATATTTTTATTAATGTCTTCACGCAACCGACAGGTATATGAAATAAATTAATGTAACCCAACAAATTTTCTGATTAAGAAACAGGAGTGAAACAATCTGAGTAAGTAGTTCCCAATTCCAACCAAATTGGTTTACGAAAGCTCAGTTACTTAATTCTTTCTCATTCTACTCCCCTGGTCTACAAAACATTAAGATTCTTCCCTAACATCTCGTAACCCAATAGCTTGTTTTTACTTGATCCTATACTAGCAGTAAACAGGCATAATATTTATGTTTGTTTTCCGGTGAATTACTCGATTGTAATGCCTTCCTTCTGGCAAATGGGGTGATTCCTTTTCAAAGGTGGATCAGTCTTTTATTTAACGCATTCAAACGAAATCACAATTTCTAATTCGTGTGAGTTTTGAAACAATGGAAACGTGTTTTACATTATATTTCGTAAATCTAACAATATATCAACCACGAAGACATACCATTTTTATTAAATAAAGCAACACTTCAGTTTTATTTTCCCACAAAACTCATGGTAATGTGTACACGGGTTTTGCCAAATAAAACAGCGAGTAATCTATGTTGCTTTTCTAAATATACCAGTCAAAGAACCTAATGATGGCAGATATATTTGCTTAGCTTTGTTTGTTGTTAAGTTTTAGACAATGTGGAATAACATATAAAGCTGGTGAAATTGTATATTATATCATTTATTAATTGTTTTTGTATTTAATTCGTAGAATTCCATTATTATTATTTTTTTTAATGTAAATGAAATTTAATTTTAAATTAATTAATAAAGTAAGGAAAATTATATATTCACCACTTCTCAGGATGTTCACAATACCAAAATAATATAACATATTTAAATTAATTAATCATGAAAAAAATATCATTTAACTACGGGGAAACATATTATAATTGTAAAAGCCTCACGGAATTTAGAATTTTAATTATTTTCTACCGATAATAAACCATAATTTTTTTTTAAACCCGTCCAAATTAGAATTTGGGAGTAAATAAAATCAAATAAATAACTCGTCACAATGTGGATTAACCGCAGTTTGAAAATGACCTTGAACGCCGAAACAGCTGTCACAATAATAAAAACTAAACCATTTTACCATGAGTATTTTTTTAACAATAACTCCACACAGGATGCCCCGAGGACAACCATTTCCCTCAGAGCCTATGTCATCTATGGGGATGCTGTATGGATGGACTTTTTAAGGAAAGGAAGGAGAGAGATTGCTTGGTAGTTACAGGCGTATTATTCCATCCCTCCCACTGCAATGCAAAGCGATGAATTGAGGGAGTGCGGCTGGAGGGGTAAGAGGTCTCCCTCAGTTGGCCTCTCCCGATTCTACCCATCATGCAGTTGGTGGGAAGACGCATCCGCCGCCAAGACCTGAACAAACCCAACCCCAAAAACCCGGGCACCCCTGCTTAGTAGCCTACCGTAGCGGTGTTGATTATCCAATGACTTGTTCCCATATGAATGGTTCCCAATATATGAGGCGCTGAGGAACAGACAGGCTTAAGCGCCATTTGACACAAATGTTATCTTTAATAATAATACTTGGATGATTTGTATAGCGTCGTTTTTTATGAAAAACCACCTCAAGCTCGCTGTACAAGTAGGAAGTTTTATAGACAACTGTAATATCTTTGTGCCGCACAGACTCAACCGGCTAATTAGTATGAACTAGCAGTTGGTGAAATCGCACGCTTTTTTTGTATCTTAATAGTTAAAGATTTTTGTTAATAAAACATTATTTTCACTTCTCGACAATCATGTGTAGGTAGGATTATGGACCATAAAAATGCAAACGAAATTAATAATTGTAATAAAACGCAGTGTTCTAGCATTTTAAAACATAGTGGGAACAGAGGTGATATGTTTTAAAAAATGTTAATATTTGAGATATTATTGAAATATTAACGTCATTAAAAACGTAGGTTTTCAGTGCGCATTACTTAAATGCGCAGCGTGTTACTTAAATAAATCAATAACCAGGAAAACTTTATTATCCAGATGCTATAAAATTACAAATGAATTTTTTTGTCAAACAAACTTCAAAAGCATTTTTGTCAAAACTACTCAAAAGGCGTATAAGCCTCTCTGATCTCAGCGCCTCATATGTGCAATTGATTGAAGCTTTCGTTGTTTATTTGGAAGCTGCACTGATGTTATGGTAATTTGATATAAAGCCTGTTATAGCTAACGGGAAACAAATAATAAATTAGCTATCTGTAAATGTGTTGCAATAATTATTTGCCTATTTTCATAGCTGCTTTCCTACCATGATAGCGCTGCTTGTGATCAGCTACCCTGTAAAAACATGGACAGGCCGTCTGATTGAATGTATCATCGGGTTTTATTATCGTGTGTAGCGGGCCGTTAGTAATTTAAATTGCACGTGTTATTGGGGGATGGTCGGATACTTTACCCACACATCCGCTAATCGCCTCTCGCCCGCACCCACCGCCCCCTACACCACCCCCCGCCAGCCTCATGCGCCCGGAGCCAGTCAACAGGAAAACAGGATACTTTGATAATTCTTAATTAAATATTTATAAAGCCTGGAAACAGTGAAGGAAGCGAATGTTTTTTTTCTATTAATTTCAATGTTTCAAAATATTGAAAGGTTTATGAGAGATTTAATTTAACCCTTACCTACAGGGGTGGAAACTTATATTATAATTTAAGAAGGAGTTAAGTCACCCCACAGAATTGAATTTGTTAGAATATATTATTATGGACGAGTTTAACTCATTGCCATTATCGTCGCACTACGTACACACGAATTCACTAAAAACCGTTTGTTCTGAAAAGATAATTGCCATTATCGTCGCACTACGTACACACGAATTCACTAAAAACCGTTTGTTCTGAAAAGATAATTGCCATTATCGTCGCACTACGTACACACGAATTCACTAAAAACCGTTTGTTCTGAAAAGATAATCGCCATTATCGTCGCACTACGTACACACGAATTCACTAAAAACCGTTTGTTCTGAAAAGATAATTGCCATTATCGTCGCACTACGTACACACGAATTCACTAAAAACCGTTTGTTCTGAAAAGATAATTGCCATTATCGTCGCACTACGTACACACGAATTCACTAAAAACCGTTTGTTCTGAAAAGATAATTGCCATTATCGTCGCACTACGTACACACGAATTCACTAAAAACCGTTTGTTCTGAAAAGATAATTGCCATTATCGTCGCACTACGTACACACGAATTCACTAAAAACCGTTTGTTCTGAAAAGATAAGTTATCCGTCATACAATCCCACCACGGTGTAGCCGACGGCTAACGTAGAGCTACCGTATCGCTATATTCTGTGTTTTGTATTTAAAACTTTCTAAGTAAAAGCCAAACATAAATGATCTATTTTATCTTTATTTGTTTATTTGAGTTACCAACAGTTAACATAAAAAATGAAGGAATAAGTGATATAAATTTTACCGTTTAGAGGTCTCCACTTGGGTATTATTTATGGGTGAATCTAGTGATTTTCGAAGAAATCGACATAAAATTAAAAAGATAATTATAAAAAAATAAAGGAGTAAAATATATTTGAAAGTTATATGTAATTTGTTATGGGATCTGGAAATGAAGGGGTAGGGGGGGGGGATCGATCTAGTTGAAATGTATATGTGTGATTTTATATTAATAAAAGAACAAAACAAAAAAAATTGCATATATATAAAGAAGAAAGTTAATAAACTGGGGGTAGTATGACGTGAGAAGGTATCTGAAGTTATAAAGGCTCGATAGATCGCCGGTGTGTGTTTTATGGATTGTGGTGCAGAGTTAAAGACGTCAAATTTTGAGTAGTGGGTGTTTATTTATTTATTAATTGATAAACTAAAGTTCTTAAAAACTTAAGACAAGATTTTTGTGCATAGGGCAAAGGGTAACAATTATTTTTTACAAACAATAATTATTAACCTGAAACACTCATCCAAATTGAAAAAAATTAAGTGTTTCAGGTTAATAATTATTGTTTATAAAAAATAATTGTTACCCTTTGCGCTATGCACAAAAATCTTGTCTTAAGTTTTTAAGAACTTTAGTTTATCAATTAATAAATATTTGACAAGTCAAAGCAATTTTCACCAATAAAATGTAGACATAATTTGTCTCGACACCATCTATTTGAGGGATTTAGCCGTTACAAGCCTTTCTCATACTAATAAAGTTGGTTGTTTACAGGTGAAAATATAATAAAAACAGTAATTATTGAATGAAACACTAGTATATATTGATTAACTTGGGGGGTTTGCGATAAGCCGACGTAGCTCAACGGTAGAGCATCTGACCGGACATCAGAAGGGTGCAGGTTCGAGTCCTGTCGGCGACATTTATCTTTGCTCGGAAAGGTTTTTTTCAATTTGGATGAGTGTTTCAGGTTAATAATTATTGTTTATAAAAAATGTTTATTTATTTATTTATTTCTTAAAGTTTAACAAAAAAATGTAACCTGGGGTACCACGTTTAAACTACACATTGGTATAAACATAATTTTGCAATTATTTATTGTCGAAAAGAATATAATTATGTAATTTAAACAAATGCTCAAAAATATCAAATACAAAAATCAAATCGCGTGACACATTTATCATTTATAACATAATCTTTAGCAATAATCTAAATGTTTACGTAAAGCATTTAAAGTAATGAATATATGATAGTTAAACAGTGCTGGTGATTATCTCGCTACGTATCGTTTTGTTTCAATCGTTTAAAATGATGAAATATGACCCTGGCGAGATTGAACGTTGAACGAAATGAATTTAGTTTGTAACTATAAAGAGGGGGCTAACAAGAGGGAGGTCCTGGTAGCGGCTAACAGTACTGCCTGCCTCCATACGTACTGTAGGCACGGTCTACCCTACCTGGCTACAGCTTGCGTGACTCAAATCTTTGATAACCCCTTTGATATAAAACTTTAAATGGGCCCGATCCGAGCAAGATTGATTGGGCTATCCGTTTAATTTCTTAGACGAATAATATAAACGCAAATACTAAATCATGTTTCCTTTGACTAAACGCTGGCTAAAAATGTTGTCAATCGATATTTTGCATTATCTTTACAACTATTCAAGGATGGCGCTTTTGTATTTAATGGATTTTAAATACCCATCGCAAAAATGGTATGGAATTATAAATCCAAAACGATTGAGTAGATTTTAAATAAATGACTGAGCGTGTCGTGATGATGATGTAGCATAAACAGCTTGAGACATTTGGGTCTCCTATGGAGCGTGCAGTGTGAAGTGTGCACTGTGTAGGTCAAATTATTGTTTGGAATCCTTTGTGATGAAAACATTCCTGGAGTAATTCGGAAGTGTTTGTTTGGGAAGGCACGATTGGCCGGTTCTTGTTCGGGGTATTATTACACTTATCGCATTCCATTTCGTTTTAGCAAGAAGATTGATTTTTTTAGGCAAAGGAAACTCCGGACTAGGATGGTGGAGTGTAGAAATTTTAAATTAAAAACATAAATCACGGCCTCGCAGTGGCCGTGCCCAGCCAGAGCAGTCGTCGCTGTTTGTACTCTGAACCCAAATGGAAACACATACCTATAGCTACAGGGTGCACCTATACCCTGTACAGGGTAGCATTCCGCCTTTCGATATACGACACAACACAGCACTTTGCATAAGTTTACAATAAAGGACACAATCCCCGAAGTTAAATCGATTCGCCAAAAAAGCTTAATAATCTTTGTAGGGAATCTTTACGAGTACATACTGTCACACAGCGAACAGGTGAGGTCGGATTGTAAACTTTTCGATGTCGGTGAATTTATTAATTGTTTTCGTGCTTAATTCGTAGAACACCATTTATTTTTTTTTATAAAAAAAATATTTAATTAAATTTAATATTATTATTATTAAGTACTAGCAAGTATTTTTAGTTTTTCTTTATTACTGTGACAGTATTTTTCAACCTGGGGTTAATACACATTGTGACGACTTATTTATACGATTTTATTTACTCAACCCCGCCATTCTATTTTGGAAGGGATTTAAAAAAAATATATTTATCATCGGTAAAACCGATTTAGTTAGAAAATAATTAAAATTCTTTATTCTGTGAGGTTTTTATATTTATAATTTGTTTCCCCGTATTTAAATGATAATGTATTCTTAATTGATTTATTATAAATTTATTAAAATATTGTTTTGATAATGTGAACATTCTGAGAAGCGGTGAATATGTAATTTTCCTTACTTTATTAATTAATGTTGTATTAAGATCGTTTAATTTTATAAAACTGGTAAAAAGTCATACTACTTTTGCGTACTTTGAAGATTTTAAAAATGTTTCAATTTTTGAAACTGTCAATTCATGGTGGAATTCCATATTAAATTGATTTTTTTGATAAAAAAAACCTTGATTTAGTATTCGTTGTGCCTGTCTGTCCCGCGATAGGGTGAAACGGTTCCGGTCGAAAATAAATAAGTGGAAAAAGTTACAAAGGTTTTTTAATCAAAAAATTAATTTAAAATGTATTTGAGAATTGCATTTTTTAAATCTTAAATCGAATTATTTTACGTATTATCCTACCTATGTACAATATACATATGTATGTGTCTACCTTACGAGAAGCTGGTAAACGTCATTAGCTGTGCATTAGGATTAACCAGCCATTACCTAAATTATTGTACATCTGTTTGCATAATTATACTGTTACTTCAACGTACAACGTACAACGTTCGTACGCGCACATTACACGGGACATTCCGTCAGTAGCACCCTTGAGAATTATAACTTTATGTTTAAAAATTCAAATTTACTTGAAATTTTCATTAAAACGTTTTTTATTGTGTAAAACGTGGCCACAATAATAATAAAAAGACCGCGAGTGAATGAAATGAAAATAAGTAAGTTGTATTTGTGTAACTGGCACCGCATAACAAAGTACGTAATTCGACTGGTCAGTGGCTGAGTCACCTAGATCACAAGCCGGGGCACTGCATAACAAAGTACGTAATGATGTAATTCGACTAGTCAGTGGCTGAGTTGTAGCAAAACCACCTAGATCACAAGCCGGGGCATTGCATAACAAAGTACGTAATGATGTAATTCGACTAGTCAGTGGCTGACTTGTAGCAAAACTACCTAGATCACAAGCCGGGGCACTGCATAACAAAGCACGTAATGATGAAATTCGACAGGTCAGTGGCTGAGTTGTAGCAAAACCACCTAGATCAGCTGGTTTTGGCAGTAGCGCGCGGGGTTCCCACCCTTGCGTCGTGAGTTTAATTCTTCAAATCTTCCATCACGACACAAGTAACATTTTCCGCTAAGTGTGATGATAGTAGGAAATTTTCAAATGTGGTCAGATTATTCGTATTATCCGGGAATATTTGTATTTCTTTAATAAAAAAATGATAATAATAATAACGTATACTCCGAAATAATGAATCGCTGTTCCTCAATCAATACTCCTATATTTATTAAAGGTATCATTCTCTTTTGACCAGAATGTTGAGATTTTTCAACTCAAGTCAAAGCATTTAATTGATTAGTGTAAGTCTAGTTGGTTTTTGTCATTCGTTATATAAAAAAATATAATATCTTCTATAATTTCTTCAAATGATCGGTATTCACTTGGTGGTGTCATTGTTAATAAATGATTTTTTTTAAAATAGTAAATAGAAATGCAACCGGTTTACAATTAGATAAATTTGAAATTTTATAAATCTGAAAAAGTGTTAATAGTGAATGAAATTTGATAAATAATCGAATGTTTTTTAAAAATAGTTTTTAAATTTATTTTTAATAATAAAAATAAATTTGTCATTCAATGTTTTATAATATTTTTTATGAAAATTTTTGATTCATTACTTACCTACTTTAATCAATTTTTGTTTTTGTTTTGTTTATAATTTTTGTTTATTTAATTCACTATTTTTATTTATTTTTTATTAGTTTCTATTTAAAAGTTTTACATGTATGTGACTTTAGTAATAATTTCCAAGTAGAAAGCATAATTATAAGAACAGTAAGTAATTAAAACATATTATTATAACAAAAGTACAAAGTTACAACATTCACATTCTTCCTCGCTAGGGTTTCCTGTTCTAAGGCGGCCTGCACTCTTTTTTACTAAATATCCATTTATCTTAAATTGACTTTATATTGTTTGCAAGTTCATAATCAGTCATGTTTTCACTCTATTTTAAAAGGATCAATTTCTGTTTTTAATTGATTTCTTAAGGCATTATAAAGTTTTGCAGAATTAAATTTGGGTATAACTAGTATATTTTGACTTTCTGCCCTGGTTAGTCATCTATGTTCGGCAATGGAGTATTCAGATATATTTTTAAAAAGGTTTAATAAGGCATCTCTCGAGAAAAGTTTTTTTTTATGTAAACAATTTAAAAGTTTTTAAAAATTCCATCCGACGGAGTTCTAACCGGGACTTTAAGAATTGTCTTTATTATTCCTTTTTGGACTATGTTGAGCCGTTATGTGTGAGTGCGCAAGGCAGATCCCCAACCGGTTATCCCGTACTCAATTCGTGAACAGGAGTGTTCTGTATGTCCTGATGAGGAAAGCTTCGCTATCGAAACATATTGATATGTGCATATTAAAAAAAGTCGTGATTACAAAGTAATTTTTAATTAATTTAATAATATTTTCTATTTGAGACTCGATTCTTGGACTTCATCGAAATCTTTATCCGGTTTTGACTTGCCATTATTTTCCTTATGTATGTAGATTGTAGATATATATTTTTCATTGGTCTATATACGTATATGTGCTCTCCTTACGCTGCAGTTTTTATTTATATTTTTTTATTCGTATTATGTTATACTGGTATTGGGCAATTGCTGGTAAAATAATAAAATGTTAAATTCTTTAACAAAACCTCAGTTGCAGATGACACAATAATCATAGTAAGGGACCAGGAATGAGATATCGTAAAGGTAATGTAAATAATAATAGGCAAACTCTAAAGTATCGGTTCTGTACAAACCTGCTGTCAATAAATGCCAAAAAACCATTTATTTCCTTTCTCAATAAATAAATTCAGAACTCCCCCCCACATTGAAACAATTATACACAACAAAAAATGTAACAAAACTGTCTGTAAAAGCTGATGTACTATTTTAAACCACACAACAGTAATAAAGCATCTTGTAGTAATTGTAGATCAACATATTTATTTATTTGATTATACACCCATCTGGGCTTTTGCATTAATTTTAGAACATAACGAAAATTACAAGTACATACAGATCCTAAATTATAAAGTGATGAAATATCTTTTTCAGACGTTTAACAGAGACATAAAATTGAAAAGCAAAAACCAAAAAATCACAAACCGTTATCGCTAAAGTATCCAATCTACAGTATTGTACGATTCATCAAATGCTGGTATAGATGACGCTTTCATGTATAAATGGAGTCAGCAAATACATCAACAATACCTCCAAACATCTTGCTCAGATCATTCATCCTATTGGTTAATGAATGAGACTGATAGTTGGTTGTGTATGTGTTGCAGAAAAATATTACAGTTTGTCTTGTGTTCCTCGTCGGTACATTTAATTTAATAGTGACGAGGATGGCAGGGCTGTCATTTAGGTTGTTAATGAATCTATATGATACAACTAGGTCTGATATAATTCTCCTGTCCGACAGCGTAATCAGATGCAATCGATTCATCAAACTTACATAATTGATATTTTCAAAAATTTTAAATGTATGTACTTAAAAAATTTGTGTTGAACCCGTTATATATTATTAGCGTGTACTTTATACAAAGGGGACCAAATAGGTGAATTATGAAATGGAACAAATACATATATGAACTTCTTAAGCGCATTAGGAAATATATGTACATATTTATTAGATTAAGTTGTAATTATTACGCTTTAGTACACTCAATAATTCAGTACTGAATTATTGTTTGGGGAGACGCATATGAAAAATTGTAAGCCCCTTAAAGGTGGTACTAAAACTTATTATTCAAGTAAAACTAAAAAAAAATCTACATTTCCATTATGACCCCCCCATCTCCGCCCCAATTCTATCTTATACCCTCCATTACCTTAGTAAGCGGGCACAAATATAAGATTTCTATCAACAAGTGCCGCTCGCACATAAACCGCGGTTTACAATTCTTTGAAATAAAAATAAATAAAAGCAATAGGCAGCCCGCTCACTGGGTAGAGAAGATTATCTCCACATTTTTGCACCTCTAACCACAGTTGACACAGGAAGTGGGAGAAATACGATATATAACAACAAAATACAATATCTGAAAGCGAATCTCAACATAAACCATTCACATTGATATATAGGTAGTTTTCTAACTTTGTATCCGTGAATGTACGAGGAAAGTTTTTGAAAGCAAAGTTTAATCGAGACGGTCATTCTCCAGTTTTTCTTCGGATTTAACGCAGTACAACTCTGGCCCAACAGCGGGACAGATATAATTCTTTCTCGCCATGTTATTTTTTCTTCTTGTCATCCTTTATTTCCTTGCTGGCTTTCTGCTGTTCTAATCTTTGCCCCGCCCGGGAAATGTATGGAAAAAGTTAACGCGGAAAACGGAACAATGGGGGAGGTGTTTGTTTCTTGTGATTATGGCGGTTATTTAATATACTTAAGCTGACATTCTTGTTAACTTTGATGGGACTAAATACTAATATTGTAAAGATTATACGGGAAGGGGTCGGAGGTCCGCATTCGCATTCTGCTTGAGAGCGGCGAAACGAACCCACCTTCCTTGTACATTTCCAACGGAAAACCTGTAAAATTATTTGTTTTTTGAATTGAATGAGTTCAACTTTACCCGCTTGATTTCCTCAGAAACTTGGTAAGCTCTCGGAGAACTAATAATATTTAAGTAGTTGGCTGTTCTTTGAAGCCCACATTTTGAAATTTCAGTTCGTTAAATACAGCGAGAAAATAGAAAACTACCGATAGAAATCGTTCGTTCTTTTTCTTTGACTACCATCAGAAATCCCGGCGGGCGCAGTTTAACATGCCGAGAGAGCGGTGGACGCCGTTTCGTATATATGGATTATTATGGAAAAGCGATTAAATGCACGGCTTATTATTTCGTTATTCGGTGTACTACTTAACAATCATATTTCGCAGAGTGATAGAAAAGTAATTTTACTTTTATTTGATTTATTTTTGGGAAAACTAATAGTAAATACATAATTTACATATATATAATAATAAAAACAATAATTTATGCCAATTACAAATTTTCCACTGCTGATGATAAATACTAAAGTATTAGTAAAGTCTGACAATATATAGTTTTACATCAGTTAGCTTAAACTGTGTCAGTTGGGAGAGGGGAGTGTGGAGAGGAACATAAGAGTAGGATAAAGGTACAAAAGACTAGAGTAGATAGAAAGGTGGTTTAAGTTATCTAGTTTGAGAGCGGTTGTGTAATGAATTTTAATTTAATATAACGTATAGTTAAGTTAAAAATGTCAATGTGGTAATAGTTTAAGTTGAATGAGTATGTGGATCTGTAACGTAATGAGTTTTATTTGGAATTGGTTTTACAATGAGGGATAGAAAAAGTAAGTGGCTGTGTGCTGTTGCGATTTGGGATATGAAATAATAATAGTAACTAATATAGTAACTAACAATGACGACATTGCACTTTAAAAAAGGTATTACAGTGGTAAAGCCGTCTGTTCATTTAATTATAAAAATAAGATAGTTAATTAAAACATTTACATAGGGAAGATACATTAAATCACCATACGAGACGGCTGCCTGTTTCATAGTGACTAATTGAGTATTGTTACATTGTATAAAATCTACTATAAGCATATGAATTTGGCATACGAGTATAAAAATGCTGAAAATTGAAAAAATTATAATAGAAAGTAGAAGATAGAACTATCTATCGTATTGTAATTTTTTTGTGTACAGTGCCAGGGAACATTCATCCCTCTTCCTGTGTCAACTGTGGTTAGAGGTGCATAAATATGAAGATAATTTTCTGTACCCAGTGAGCGGGATGCCCATTGATACTGAAGGGCTTTTATTTAATTTATTTCGAATAATTGCAAACTGTGTTTTATGTGCTCATAGCAATCTTATATTTAACCCCCCTCACTAGGGTAACGGAGGGTAAAATATGGAATTTGAGCGGAGATGGAGGGGGTAGGTGCTAGGAGAAAAATATATGCAGGATTAGATTACAAAAATAAACATGTCTTTTTTTAGTATTCTTTTTAATTATAATTTCTTCAAAAGATTGGTATTCACTTTGTGGCGTCATCATTAATAAATTAATAAAAAAAAACTTTATATTCACCACTCTATTAATATACACATATATCTAAATGTTTCGAAAGCGATGCTTTCTTTATCAGGAATATATATAAAAAAAATTATATGTGCACATAGGTGCATACGTACATACACACGTAAACACACATGGACATATATGTACTCATATACACACATCCATATGCATATTTACACATACACATACATACACACACATACACATATATCCACACACTACATACACCTCTATCTGAGTACGAGAAACGAGCTACTAACACCTTTAATGAATTATCACTGAATTGTGATTTAATTTCTCTGTTTTTCTATAGGTGTCCTTGACCGGTTTCCCAGAAGTATCTAAATACTTAGGTAAATGTCTCACCCGTGTTCATTTTCCCGAGTCTGAGTCCTTTCATGTCCGAAGTCAGTTGGTAAGGGGATGAGGGACGAGGGGGAGGGATAAGAGGAGAGAGTTAGCGCCGCGGCTCCTTGCATTATTCATCGCCGAACAACAAAATGAATCGACTGCAGAGGGGGTCTTTGATCTTTTGTAATTGAGAACCACCGGTTCTGGACGGGGAAATGGAGAAGTGGCGAGGGCGGCGAGGCGGGCCGGAGGAGGGACAGATCTCAGATCCCAGGATCGCAGAATGAACTAGGAGTAAAAACCAATCTCCTTTGTGCCAAGATATCTTCATCTTTGAGGGCGGTTTACTTGTAATTGCAAAGAGATTCGTATTGATCTAACTGGTCGCTTAGTACTTCTTAATCTAAAGTTTTCATCATTACCATTAGGGCGGTAGATTTGTGACTAATCAATAATACTTTCTAATATTGAGTGCACCATTGGAGAATGCGTGTACGGTTGATTACTAAGCAGATTATAAAAAAAGATGATTCTGATCAAAATTTTGATTCAACTTGATATTTGAAGCATGAAGCATAAATATGTCCATCTGAGGTAGCAAAAATTGCTTGCATGGTGTGCTCTGGCTCTTAGAATTTGCACAGTTTTTTTCTGACATTAATTTCTATGTATTTCGATAATCGCATCGTTTCAATTTGGGAAGCTGATATAGGTACCGCCACCCCGTTCATTGGATAAACAACACCCCTGCCATCGATCACCCGAAGTGGTTCGCTACGTTCGTTGGCTTAGTGGGGGTACTCGAGTTTATGGGATGTGGTTTATACAGGTCTTGGCGGCGGATGTGTCTTCCCACCAACTGTGTGGTGGGCCGGATTGGGAGAGGCCGCTTTAGGGAGACCCTTCGACCTCTCCGATCGGACCGCAGTTGCAGGGATGGATTAATACGCCCATCACTCCTGAACACAGTGACCCCTATATTCCTACCCTATTCTCATTTTTTTCCTTCCTAGTTGATAAGACCTTTTGGAAATAGAATGCTCAAACGCGGCCGATGCCGGGTAGTAACTAATACTTTTTTTAAATTGCAGTCACTCAGCTGTAATGACTTTTTGGAAATCAGAATAAGATCGCAGCCTTTTCAAGTTCGAATCAGGTTCCACAGAAAAAGGTTGCCGCATTTATACCCCTTCGCATCCATTCGACATCACTAAATACTAAATACCCACTTAGGATGTTCAGGCAGACCGTACGGTTAATTCAGCTAGAATCACAATGGCCCCAACTTGAACCATAAATCGTATCACTTTCGGTATAACATAATACGTGTAATAAAGTGTGATAAGTTAGTTTTGTTGTTTGCGGAAATTAGGTGAATAAAGTCAAACAAGGGTGGGCTTAGAAGTTGCCGGTAGGTGGAGTACACCGTGGAACGGGGGTACTTTGAACAATTCCCACTTTCTGAACTAAATTACGCCTTTCTTTGATTCAAACATTTTTTTTCGCCAGTCAACTCTACCTGAGCCTGGATGGTATTTATAATCTTTTTACAAAAGAGGAAACACTAAGCTCAGAGGCCAGTACGTCCCTTGGAATAGCATGGTTCCATCTGACATTTCGGCTAAAATTGCTTTCAATTGCCAATTTTACTTCGTTTTCTTTTTATCATCCTGTCTAAAATATATTCAAGTAATTATGCAGGAAAGTTCTATTTAAAACACCTGATATTTAATTTTTCGAATAACAAGGTTCCATTTTCACTTTACGAGTAACCTACACAACGACAACTTAGTTCTGTCTGCCATAGATAAAATATTTTTGAAACAACGTGGTACATACAAGCTCATTCATTTGGGCAACGAGGTATTGTCTTCCATTGCCAAAAAAATTAAATTTATAAAATGGAGTAGGCAGAATGTATTGTCTAATTGAATTTTCTTCACTTTCAAGAATATTCTATTCAAAAAAGGACATTTAGCGAAAAAAAAACTAAATAAATCCTGTTTAGCTGTTTTTCAAAACAACGAGGTTCTATCTGTTTTTTTACTTAGTTTTATTGATAAATACCACATTTTTTATTTGCATTGTTTATAGACAATAAAAAATTAATTGCAGTATGTTATTCATATTCATTTATTCATAAATGTCTATTTAAATATGTTATTTCTGGATTAAAAAAAAAAAAAAAAGCATTTACATTTTACAAAAAAAAACTTACAATGCAAAAAGTCCCTATAAACTACTTTTTTGTAGTTTGTATAACGGGGGCTTGTTATTCTAAACTCAAAATTTACAGTTGCGGTTACAAAATACATATATGTATATAATAATATATAATAATAACATAAAAAACATATGTAAAAACTTAAAGCATAAATATTTCTCAAAAATATTTCTACAAAAATATTTTTATAAATAAAATAAAAACATAAACGATAACAATATATCGTACATAAAATAATATTTCCTTATTATTTAATACAAATAGCTTCTTTCAGCTAGCCAAATTTTCATTATACTATTTATTAACTGTTTAGTTTTAATACAGTTTTTTTTATTTATTTCAACCCGGAACATATTTACACAATATCTCAGTTTTATGCAAATGGCAGATGGAACCTTGTTTTTCCAAGGGAATATGAAATAGTTGTTGACTGTAAGAAGGGACATTAAAACTCAACCATAAAAGTCAATTATGTATGAACTTTGGGCACACGTTTGCTATGCATATTATACAGCATTGCTGAAGGAATCAACGGCGCTTCATTTTCTTAACTGGTTTCGTGTTTATTTCGTTGAACTGCTATTCATTTAAAAAAAAATATAAAATAAACAAATTATGTAATTGTTATTATTTAGTTTTACAAGTATTTATTTATTTATTATTGTGATAGTTAGCAGAATACTTGCACAACTAAATAATAACATTATTATACTTAATTTGATATGCATCCATTTTTTAAGACACTTTTTTCTCAGAACATCTTCCATTAACATAGGGGCAAAAGAGCATTTACAATTATCGTTTGTATTCTAACGATTGTATTTCGTTTGTTAAGCTCGGGGAATATTTCATATTGATTTTTAATTCTTTTATCTTTATTGGGTGAAACTAAAGTAACAAAATGGTTTCTATGTCACCCAAATCTAGTGTATAATTACAATACGTACTTGACGCCAATATGATAACATACGAATAGTATGTAGGGTGCATTATAAATGAATCTTTGTTTTGTTCGACGCAGTATTGTTCTATATTACCCTTACTCATCTTCTACCAGCAGACGTTAAGAGGGGTCTATACTTTAGTTTCATCCAGTCCCACCTAAATTACCTAATAGAAATATGGGGAAACACACACGTTTCGTACTTGAACGAATTACAAACAATAGAGAATAAAGTTTAAAAAAAATTATAATCCAGAAACCCCCATAAAAAAGCTACACTAAGATATGAACATACTGAATATCAGAAAACTGTACGAATATAATATATGCCTATTAATCTACAAAATATAAAATGGACTTATACACATGAACACAGCATTTATAAAAACATTACAAGTACACGAACACTACACAAGACAACATAATAAATTGTACACGAATACAGTAAAGACTGAAAGTGGTAAAAGAAGCATAGGCCATGGGGGTGTATACATATACAATCTCCTTCTCGATAGTCTGAAAACGGAGAATCGAGTAATAACATTTACAAAAAAAAAATCTCAAAATAAGTGAGCAAAATAACAATGTAATATAGGAATAATATGTAAGGAATATAATGTAATATTAAGTAATATGATATATAATATAAGTATTAAAATAGGCTAAGAATAATATGTATGTATGTAGTTAATTAATATAATATGTATGTTTGTAATTAATTAATATAATATGTATGTTTGTAGTTAATTAATATAATATGTATATTTGTAGTTAATTAATATAATATGTATGTTTGTAGTTAATTAATATAATATGTATGTTTGTAGTTAATCAATATAATATGTATGTTTGTAGTTAATTAATATAAAATGTATGTTTGTAGTTCATTAATATAATATGTATGTCTATAGTTAATTAATATAATATGTATGTTTGTAGTTAATTAATATAATATGTACGTTTGTAGTTAATTAATATAATATGTATGTTTGTAGTTAATTAATGTAATATGTATGTTTGTAGTTAATTAATATAATATGTGTGTTTGTAGTTAATTAATATAATATGTATGTTTGTAGTTAATCAATAATAATAATAAATGGATTATTTCTATAGCGCCGTTTTCGTGAGAAAATCACCTCAAGGGCGCTTATATAATATAATATGTATGTTTGTAGTTAATTAATATAATATGTATGTTTATACTTAATTAATATAATATGTATGTTTGTAGTTAATTAATATTATATGTATGTAGTTAAGTTAAAAAAAGTGAAATAATTATGTATTTATTTTAACTTAATAGATATTTAAAAAAATACCCCGAGTACCAAAGTAGCCCCGCGCACCGCTGTTGGGTGTTGGGTATTCGTATTGACTCGCTATCGGAGCCATTAATACTTTGGAATATAATAATATGAAGCCATGATTCTCCGCTGTTTTCATTGCCAGAAGAAGTTCGACGGAGAATCGGCCGATAAGTTTTATAGACTTGAGGGGCAGTAATGGGCTTTGGTTTCCATGTGACCAGAAGTTAAGGCGGAGCGTGACCGACATTTATTTATTTAGTCTTGCCGGCTCTAAGCCGCCGCACGCGCACGGGATATATTTTATTTTGCCGAAGGACAAAACTAAGCAAACGTTTGTACACGAGGTATCTCCCTTTGCGGATCCGCTTTTTCAAATGGAAGGTATCCTATTATATAAAGAGCAAACCAATTTATCATTTAACAGATTTTGAAATGAAGTATTTATTATTAGACGCAATTGTCGATAAGTCAAAATGCTTGTCTTCTTTCATTATTATTATTATTTTTATTTTTTTTGTAAAATACATGATATTTAATGGAGTAGATACATTACATCACCATACTAGGCGACTGCCAGTTTCATGGTGAAGAATGGAGTATAGTTACTTTTTTATGAAGTCTAGTGTAAACATATGGATTTAGTATATAAACATGCTGAAAATTGGAAAAATTGTAAAAAAAATTAGTAGAAAGAAATAATAAAAATTAATATCAGTAATTTGTTTTGAGTAAAAAAAAAAAAAAGTTTAATAATGTATCTTAAAACAAAAATAAACAGTTATAATGATATGTGAAATGTACATATATCACTAAAACGGAGCTTGAGCATTTTTTATAAATTTCTTTCCAAGTTTTATACAGTATTGAGATAAATGTATCAAGTGCTACCAGTAAACCTTGAATGAAAATATAACTGCAAATGCTGTTTCTAGTGAGATATATTTGTGTTAATATTTTTTTATTAAAAAACCTTTCTAACATTTTTCCACTTATTTATTTTCGTCCGGACCAGTTTCACCCTATCACGGATATCATCAGACTAGCACGATTGAAACTAAATCTATGGTATATATAGAGTCGATATCAGGAGTGAGCCCCCCTGCTTTCTAATATTGTTAATATTAATTAATTATCAAATATTGTCTAATCATGTCTAATTATTGACAGTTTCAAAATTAGAAACTTATCTTCTTATTTTATGTATGAACAAAATACAAACATAATATCCAAACTTGTTTTTGTAAGACAAATTGAATTTCATAAGAAATATTATTTATTTAATACCAACGGTATAAATATACCATAAACCATAATTGCATTTCACAGTTAAATACAAACATAAGAAAATAGTACAAATTCATTTAAAAGATAACTATTAAATGTGGCATTGGAATGTACAATGACATCAGAAAGTATATAAGAAATAAAGATTTCGAAGGATATGAAAGTAAGAGGTATGCGTATATATAAAACATATAAGTAGACTTAGGTTAAATTGATATTGCAACATATTTTTATTATTGATTTTATTACATAAAACAGGCAATATGCAATATGGTATTTAATAAAGGGCATCATCAAATTATCAGTTTGATATTAAATGGTAAAACATTTTTTTAGTTGATTAATTGTGTCATTGAAAATGTCTATTTCATTATTAGAGCAGTGAGTATTGTAATTTCTTAATATCCGCGGTAAAGGAGCGAAATATCCCGTATTTGTGTGATAGGCTTTAATATAAAATATGTCTTTTATCCTCCTTGTTGATTTTCATGTTGGTGAATTAATGCTGATTTGTGATAAAATGTTTGGTGTATCATTTGATGCATATTAGGAGACCAAATAGTGGATGCGTATTCCAAAATACTTCGCACAATCGATTTATACAATATTGTTGTTAATTCTGCACTTTAAAACAATTAGTGATTCGTAGAGTTAATCCTAATATTGTGATCCACTTTTGAAATAATAATAACAATTGGATTACTTCTATAGCGCCGTTTTCGTGAGAAAATCACCTCAAGGGCGCTTTACAATTAATTAAATAACATATACAACCAATACCTTACAGTTAAACTTTATTAGTAATGGCTTATAAGTAAGACTTATGGCTAGGGACTAACTACTGAGACTTATAATTAGTGATTTACATCTATGGCATATAGGTAGTCACTTACCAACTAAAAGTTATAGCTAGTGACAATTTAAACTTAAGTAGGCATAACTAGAATAAAAACCTAATACATATATAAACCTAGTACCTATTTAAAACTAATACATATCTATGACCAATTGCATATTGTGTATACAATTCTGCAAAATGACGTACAACTATGGCTTAAAACTAGAGTCTTACAACTAACATACCTATTTATAATAATATAAATACTTGTATGATTATTGCTCGTGCTGTCAGTGGTAAAGCACACAAAAGTGTAATCATTTTTATTGAAATTAAAGAAGGTAGTCTGGGCGGTAGAAGGTAAATAGGAATATAAGTAATTCTCTTGGACTGAGTACTCGAAAACACCATTAGACCAATGGGGTCGTTATTTTGGAAACGATAATTTAAAAAGATGAGTCTTTAGTTTTGTTCTGAATTCAGTAGAGCTGTCGATTTTTCTCAAATATGAAGGGAGTTCGTTCCAGGCTGTTAGGCCTGCCACCGCAAAAGCTCGGTCTCCGAAATTGGTATTGGGATTGCGTTTAGGTACTAAGAGTCTTCCTATGGCCGTTGAAGACGCTGATCGAAGAGATGATTGCCTAGTGTTGACATCGTTTGGAGTGCATAGTTCCTCCAAGTAGGGTGGTGCCATGTCGTGTATCGCCTTAAAGATCATCCAGCATAGTTTAAACTGGATCCTCTCAGGACACTTAAGCCAATGAAGGTTCTGCAGATGTTGAGATATGTGGGATTATTTGGAAACGCCGGTTATCAGCCTTGATGCAGCATTGAAAACTGACTGAAGTCTGTCAGTATATATTTTGGGGAGACTTGCGTATATGCCGTTGCAGTAATCAAGTCGAGAAACAACGTAAGAATTTACCAGCATCTTTGCGCCATTAGCTGGAATATTTCTCCGTATTGATTTGATTTGGCGCAGGTGAAAGAAACCTGCGCTTACTGTCTTGGTAATCTGGGATTTGAGTGATAGATCTGCATCTAGATGCACACCTAGAAGTTTAACGCCTGTTTTAGGGATGATGTTATAGCCCGAAGTAGTGAGAATAGTATCTATATGTTTATTGAAATGAAGTGACGAGTCAAATGTCATGCCTATGATAGTACAGCCTTCTTGTAATTACCTAATTATGTAAAAGTTGAACAAAAATATGCTTGAGCCAAATATTATTTGATATTATTTTATTCGGAACAAGTTAGACAGAACTATGAAACACTTATTAGGTATTTCTCGATACATTTGTATTGCAGTACTATTGGTAGAATAGATAAAAGTAAAACTTTTTTTTCTAATTTACCTGTAATTTCCCAGGTTGTGAAATCTGCGATGAGTGCCGAGCTGTTGTAGGTACCTACTGGTTAGCTCACGCATAAACGGATTTTTTTAAATGGCTATTTATGCGGCGTAAAATGGCTTTTTGCTTTTTAATGGAAAGCCATTCCGAAAAAAGACAGGTGTTTATTAGCAATCCTAGTTAGTTTGTCCCCACCGACGTAAATACGTTTGCCAGTAAAGTGGCGCCGCATAAAAAAGCCACGCGGCATAATTTAAATATATTTTTTATTTATTTTTTATTACAAAACCTCCACACAGAAGGCCCCGAGGGAAATAATTTCTCTCAAGGCCTATATCATCTTTGGGGATGCTGTGTGGAGGGTTTTTAAAAGGATAGGAAGGAGCGAACCTGGCTCGTAAAGTGACCCATGTTGTAAGAGGGAGGAGAGGCCGGCATATCATTCCACAGCCAAGCTGTTGAACACAAGAACGAGTAGTAGAAGCGACCCGTTCTCATGTGACAAATGTCAACCGTGTGCAAATGTTGGGCGCGCGTGTGGCGTTTTTCACGACTACGCACCGATGCTGAAGGGATCAACGACGCTAATTTCTCAGAGCATCTTCCATTTACATACTGGTAGAACAAGGACAGCATTCCCACCTGACCTCTGTACTCCAAAGACTGCAATCCGTTTATTAATATAGGCGAATCTATCGAACAGACAGTTTTTTCAGATATTTTGACGTCTCGACCACAGATGGCTGCCAAATTCTACAGTGTTTTTGTTTTATTTCTCCTTCTTTAAGTACATGTTTGATAATAGAAAGGGGGTGTATATCGCAATTTGGGTCTCTATCATTTCCATGTATTATTCCTTCGTGTTCGTGCTAGAAAACTCACTTTGAAAATCTTGATATGGAAGGTTCAACAGCTGGAAGTAAATAATATTTTATAAATATGTATCTTAATATCATAGACCGCATAAGATTAGAACTAGAGTAATCTCAGAATCTCCCAAGCGTTAAAATCCCGATCGCCAAATTAATCTTTTTTGAACAACATTGTTTCAATATTTGAATTTCATCATGGTACGCTGTGCATTGAAAAATAATTTCCTATTATAGTTTTTTTTAATAATTGCAAACATATACATTAGTGGCGCTTTGGCCTTCTATATCATGGTTTGATTTACTTGACTGAATTCGTGTTGCATTATTTGTGCTCTTTGGGAAAATATCTTAACTAGATTAAAAATCCTGACAAAGGAAAGGAAAATGGACACACATTTGGTTATAAACAATTTACTAAAGTTACTTTGTGTACTTATTGAATAAAATATATTTAATATGTTATTAACTATTTGCTGCACCCCCTTCGGGCAAGATCCCTGAGTTTCGTCATCGGCTCATAAAGCTGATTGATACGTAACTCATCTTATAAATATTACCCAATAATATTATCTTCTTTTTAATACCCAATTTTAAACGCATTTTTCCTCATAATACCAACCATTACCTATCAAACAAAAAAACATAATTTTTTTACTCTATAATATTTTTTTTTCTCAAAACGTCATAAGTACTTAACTATTATACTATACTAAAATTATCTGGTATACGTTAACGATTATTCTATACTTTTTTTTTCTTCGTATCTCTTTGAACGTAACTATTATTCTATATTAATTATTATGCCATACTCAAACTATCTGATATACACAATCGTTTTTTTCTGTACTATTCTTCTCACTTAATTATTATACTTTTTTCTAGATATATTATTTTACCATACTCTGTCAATACTAGCTTTTTCCCCTTCTATTTGTATAATGGTACTTAATATGAGGTATACTTGTCAATTTGACTATCCTAAAACGGGATTTTTTCTCAGTTGGGCAGTCAAAGCTTTCTTACTTTTTATTGTTTAATAATGTGTCTTTCAAATAAATAAAAAAAATAAAACAAAAAATTTTAAAATTTGATAAAAAAACTTTTTAAATATATCTTTCTGGACGGTCCCTTTTTATAACTAAGTGTCAAGCTTTTCAAATGACCCGCCTCTTGGCAGATTATTGGACATATCTATTAGGTATCTTCCTTTCCACTGCTTTCATATTTGAAATAATTCTGGTAAGCCTGTGGTTATTTCCAGTGCGGGGTGTTATTATTATTCTGGACGCGGACAAATGGGCGGAGATTGGCCGTGAACACTTGGAGATGGTTCTAGAAACTTTGACAATTCACCTCCCTCCACCTCCCCGACATACCTCCCAGCCGACCTGGTTCTATAAACAAACCTCCTCTGTCTCAAGCCTCGCCGACATTGCCGAAAGGTTAAAAATAACGTAGACGGGAATACAAATAATATGATTTGATAAATGGTGTCATGACATGGAAAAGTTTTGAGTTGGACAGGAGTCTAATATTGTAACATACGGTTTCTGTTTAGATTTAAAATCTCATTATTTTTATAATTAGATATTTTTTATAAAAATATTTATTAAAAGCAAAGTTCATAGTAAGAGTCGCATTATGATTGTAGCCATTTTTGTTATTATGTTTCTAACTGAATTTGTGATTAAAGTTTAATCGTTCTTATTCAATTTCCATTACGTTAAATAGATGTCATTTGTGATTGTTTTTTTCAAGTGGGATTTACAAATAAATAAGATCTGTGTACAACTAAGATCAATTGTTGGTAGATTATTTAAATTAAATTCTTTGTTCCAATCTGTACACTTCGAATAATTTATTCATCATTACCGGAATCTGTTATGAGGTATGGAATTTCAGCCTGGGGACTTTCCTGTAAAACAAATATCAATGATGTTCAATCAGTGCAATAATCATTAGTTAAATTATTAGCACATAAAAGAACGAACAAAGGCATAATATTCCATAAATTTAAAAGGCTATCAAAATTCTTTCATTAAAATCAATTCCGTAGTGCAAAATTATATTTCAGCACAGTAATAACGATATATGTATAATTAAAATAGACTAGACCACACTTACAATAGTCGTCTCAATTTTAATGAAGGATTAATGGCTCCTAAGCATGCAAACAAATAGGGACAAAGAACTTTAAATCACATGATTCCTAGCTGTTTAAATATGTTATCCTATGAAATAAATAAAGTGTATTAAAACAAAACAGTTAATAAATATATTGAAAGCTTGGTTAGCTGAAAGAAGCTATTTGTATTAGACAATAAGGAAATATTATTTTATGTACGATTTATTGTTGTCGTTTATGATTTTATTTTTTTTTTTTTTTAATATGATTCTCGAAAAATATTTATGCTGTAAATTTGTTAATTTTATTTTTTTATGTTTTTTATTTTATATAGACACATATATATTGTAAAGTTGAGTAAAACTCAGGTTTACAAAACAAGCTCCTGTTAGACAAACTACAAAAAAGTAGTTTGTTAAGAATTTTTGCATTGTATTTTTTTTCGAAATGTATATAATAAAAAATAAGTTAAAATTAATAATTAACCTTAGTAAAAACGTTATATATGCTGTTATTTTTGGGAAGAAAGGAATTATTAATGTAACTCATAATTGTAAAGCACGGAGGAAATTTGATAAAATTACACCGTACGTGAAAACAGACAGTTGTTGACGCCTTCCTCGTAATGGTACAGAGGGAACGATTTTTAAAAGTTTCTGGAAATGTATCCGGACAAAACATGTGCCGGCCATTAAAGTGAATCTGGTGAAAAGCTACAGACTCCCCCACCCCTAGCCGTGATTCTGTCCCCTGCAGCCGGTCTTCCCTCAAACAAGTAATAATAGGTTCAGAATTTCGGGGTGTGATTCATCAAAAAATTAAAAAGGGTTTGTAAAAATCGTTGTCCGCGTTCGAAACACCAACCAAACTTTTCCGTGTGGGTACAGAAAAATTTTACGAATTCATCAGGCCTAAATTTTTTGCAAATGTTTTTTTATTTTAAATGAATATTCATTTAATTCTACCCCAAAAAATATTTTTAGTGTTTAGTTGATTTGACTTAGGATAAATTCATTTATAATTTCTTCAAAATATTGTTATTAAGTTTGTGGCGTCGTTATTAATAAATGATTTAAAAATTGCTTTTTATTGATCACTTTATT